>JAVFBW010066631.1:0-17337 GCA_034783835.1 Mopalia ciliata
TTATCAGCTTTGCTGTGTGCTACTCCTCCTACGTGACCCAGGGGGTGGGTGGCGTTTAAGGCATTGGCGTTTCGCCGTTCCTATTTTGCTAAGGCGAAACGCTACTAAGGCGAAACGGGAAGACACCTGCTGTAGTCTCTAGGTGCTAGGAACAACCCAGTCTGAGTCATCAGGGGAGCTCACTCCTCCTGTCTTCGGGGTCACCTCACAGCACTCCATGTGAACTCTCGTCTCCTAAAAGTCCTAAAGGTTTAAACAAGACGTCGACCAAGACGGGATGTCATCAATTCTATGGCTGACCACGGTGGGCTATTGACAGTGAGAATGACCGAACCGGAGGTCACACCATGTTATGCAATGATGTTTGACGTTGAACCCATGCACCATGGCCATACACTGTGGTGTCAAGGTGACTCGTAGCGTCCTAAAGGGAACAGGACACCAAAGACAGCGCTCGAGTGTTTTCCCTTGATTATGCATGAACAGATGGCGCTAGCTAGGAACCGCTAGCGCCATCTGTTCTCGCACGATCAATGGGGAGATCACTGCGTCACCCGATGTCAGTCTACGTACACGCTAGACAGTGTTAGAGTCAGTTCGTTGATGTCTAAGTCCTTCCCGCGTCCCCAAGGGTGTGGTATAGCCTGCTATTCTTTTTGTTTTCAATAAAGAGTTGCTTGTTCTCCTTTTATTTATTTTATTGTATTGAAATAGCCTAGACTATGGGTGTATACGGTCCAACAGATTCCGTTTCCTTTTAGCTACATTTGTAATTGTCCCAGTGTTAATAAATAATGTGGAAATCTAAATATACCTCTCTACTTTTATTGTATCTTCACGTTTATCAGCTTTGCTGTGTGCTAATCCTCATAAGTGACCCAGGGGGTGGGTGGCGTTTAAGGCATTGGCGTTTCGCCTTTCCTATTTTGCTAAGGCGAAACGCTACTAAGGCGAAACGCGAAGACATCTGCCGTAGTCTCTCAAGACGAATGTAAAGACTGACGATAAGAATATATTCCACATGCTGTGCAAGTTTAGCTTCGTCACGGCACACTCCCAAGTCAATTTGAATAAAAAGTTGGTCAAATGCAGCAAGGAAACAACAACAAAATAAGGCGAAGGCATTGACCTACATGCTGCATATAGGTCATTGAGTGCAAACTGGCACACATCGAAAAATCCTATATTTTTAGCCTACAGCCAACAATGCAAAACCATGCATTCTATTATGAAAAATGATAATAAAAGTGCCAAATAAAGAGTGAATATTATATTAAGAGACAGGTTTATTCTTATTAGGTACTTTTATTGCAGTCTACATCATTTTAATTTCCCAACGAACCAGACGTAGTAATGCTCTCTACAGAATGGGTCGCAAATATAGACCTATTAAACAATTGTAGTTCCCCTCATTTATTCTTCGCCAAAAAATAACACATTTTTTGTGAAATGCAGGGGGGCGGGGGGATGTTCTTCCGATCAGATTGACCTTTCTGGGCAAATTAATTGCTGCTAAATACAGGTTGTGAGGGAGAAGTCTGTAATTGAGGTAGTGCATGCTTTTATTTCAGATATCAACAAAAGAGTTCCACTTACCTTTTTATTTTACATAAGTGAAAAAAAATTCCACATATGTATAATAAACGGTTATTTTAGATATGTCGAATTCTCTTTCACATATGTTGAATTATTTTTGGGAAATTCTATCCGACATATGTAAAATAAATGGTTAATTTTATGTGAAATTCTTTTCCACATATATGTTGAATTCTTTTCCACATATATTCAACATAGGTGAAAAGAATTCAACATAGGTGGAAAAGAACTCAAGATATGTAGAAGTGATAAAACAGCTTGCCATAAATTTTCGCCGCCAAATGTGGCCCAAAATGCCAGTTGAGACTGCCTCACTTCTCCGAGCTTCTCCTTTCTCGAATAAGGAGTTCAATATACACAATGAATGTGAGTTGAACAACTATATTTGTGTATAAATCATTGACATTTTCCAATTGGTAAAGTTGTTTTCCGTCAGACTCATTGCGAAGTCTCGTGAGGTTCGTAGGTAAACGAGAGTAGAAAATGTAAACAATGGATTTAGGCTATGTGTGTGCTCGACTCGGGGTAAACCAGGTGACCTTGTATTATGTTGTAAACCTGAAAATAAACCCTTATCCGCCTATGCATAGACGACTGACATGTACAAGGAAGTGATGTGGTTGTGAGGTGTATACAACAGACGGTCTGTCATACCCAAAAGATATAAGATGACGAGCGAAAATACAGGTAGACCTTAACCTATGTCTTATTAAGTTTTATCAGAAGCCCATTCAATAGTTTCTTGTTGTACTGTATATGATTAGTTGACTGACATTGGTTTATGTGATCAATATCATATATACATGTCATTTAGCGAAATCGAAACGTATGAAATAGACTAGTCGTCTTTCGTAATATACAAATAAGTAGCTGCATGGAGCAAAACAGGTCCGTTTTAAATAACACAGAGCACAGTCAACAATTTAAGTACAATTTGCTTACTCCTATGATGAGACTAATCAAATTCCGCTCACTGTGCTTGTGTTTTTAGTTATGTATAGCAGGCAAATTTGACATTCACACACTTTCTTGCTTTTGTGGATACCTGAATTTTAACAGGCTGTATTTATTTACTAACATATATGAAGCCTACGTGTGTTTATATTAACCATTATGCACTAAGTCACGAGTAGCCTATAAGTAATGGTAGCCATATGAAATATCGGACTCAATCCACCCGTTCCGTCATGTGTTTTGTGCACACAGAGTATATGCCTGTACAAAAACTCACAATAGCGACGTAAAGATAGTGTGTTGTCGATCATCTTAATATGTGAACTAACAGTCCGTAACGCCCCACATGTTTTATAAACCACACTCAGTCACCCGCATTGCTATATCTGTTGAAGCTTACAACCACGCCTGTCTCTGATCCAAAAGCCTACTAAGCTGATAACCTCTCCCCTCCCCCGCCAAGTTCATAACTATAATGGTCTATTAACAAAGTTGTTAAGCATTTAGCACCATTTTTTGCGTTTAAACTGGATTGTCCAGTTTAAATGCAAAAAATAATTCTATGCAAAACAAGGAATAGAATATACCATGAATATAAGTTTAAAAAAAAACTTTTTATAACTTACAAAAAAATGTCAATAATCCACTAAGAGTACTTGTAAAAACACAATAACACTGACATATTCTCAATATTTAATATTTAATAAATTAATTTTAAAAAGAATATATGAGATATGAACGTCTGTGTGTACACTTATATTATTCAAAATTTATTCGCAACCAAGACCACAGTTTAAAATGAACTTCCTAATGTACTTCATAAGCTGTCACATGATTTTTCCATCAGAATATTGGCTCGTATATTAATCCACATAAAGTCCCTGATACTCAATATCGATATAGACGCTAAGGAAACTGATTTCGCCCGACGCCATGGCATGTGCATGCAAATAAGCGAGCCAAGATTCAACCCTTAAAGTGTAATGATCTTTGCACATGAAGCACGTTTGTGGTGATAACAGGGTTATTGAAGAGTAAACAATGTATGTGTGGCAGCATCATTAATTTGACAATGACGGGTGTTTGTGTCAATCGAAATCAAGATTCTGAAATTGGGTCATAATTAACATGGATATCCAGTCTAATATCACAAGGTGTCGCGCGTATATGGCTGTGGGGATGACATGTGATGAGTCGGATGTTCGATCATTCACTGACGGTAGGTATTCCTGTGTTTATCATCTGTCACTAGTTTCAAGAACAGTTAAAAGTATCCCTTGATTTCCATTGACATTAAACAGGTTACAGATGTGTATGTTACTACACAAACTGGTCACAATATCGTCCTGGAACAGGGAAATTTGTCCCCGAAAATGTCAACCCTAATCTTCTTACACATGGGGTGTATGCCTTTGCCAAATTGGACGGTAATCGATTGAAAGCATTTGAATGGAACGACGAGTCGACGGATTGGATGAAAGGCATGTAAGTCTCCTTATACATGCATCTGCATGCATTTTGTAATAAAATAATGTAAATTACATTTGTTATCGTTAAAAAGTATTACATACTTTAATACACTAATTGTTTCTATTATTTCAGTATCCGCCAGTAATTGGCTTTTATAGAATATATAATTTCTTATTCTAAAAACAAACACTGATCAGTAGCTATACTTAATGTGTCAGGACCGTCTCCAGTGGTGTGTGGGTGGGGGTGGTGGATGGGGGGTAGGAAGAACCCGTCTTTCCTCGTAAGATTTTTTTAGAACATGGTATTGATAGAAACACCACTTCTGAACCTAATATAACCTGCTAGCAATTTTACAAAAATCCTTCATTTATCGTCCGAAAGTGAAAGCGAAAATGGGTGTTACAAAAGCGGATTATTTCACTTTCACACGATGGTTTGTTTTATTTCTCTCAGGTGAATGGTATAACATAATTATTTGTATTAGTTTCGTTTTTCGAGAGACGTGACTGTCACGTGTTATGTGACTAAAGTTTAAGTGGAACGAGTGCAAGTGAAATGAATCATTGTGTGCGTTAAGGGCTTAACCCAACTCTAGGGCACTGGCGAAGACCAGTATTTTAGGCACAATTTAATATTGAAAGAAACAGGTGACAAAATGGTAAAATTGTACGGATTATTCAATCCCAATGGTCAGTGCGATCAGATTTGATAACTAATCGCACGTTTTCCATATTCGAAGGTACGCAAAATTCAATGATCTGAAGAAACAGAACCCGAAACTGAAGACATTGCTGGCTGTCGGTGGGTGGAATCTGGGGTCAGAACCGTTTACAAGCATGGTCAAAACACCGGCAAATAGAGCAGAGTTCGTCAAAACATCTATCGATTTCTTACGAAAGCGAGATTTTGATGGTTTGGACATCGACTGGGAGTACCCGGCCAATAGAGGCAGCCCACCAGAAGACAGGCAAAATTTCACAAGCCTCGTTCAGGTAGGCCTACTGTACTTATTGGTTTTAACGATTCATTGCTAAAGCAATACTGGAACGAATTTGTAATTGATGTAATCTTTATTTACGTAAAGAGGTTTTACAAATAAACCTACCAATATCTCCGTGACGGTTTGTTTTTATACCTTATAATTGGTTTTTAGTCCCGTTTTTTGCTCACTTTCTTTTGTCTGCTCTCACTATATGTGATGTGATTTTGATATTATACCAGTGCTGTCCTCAAATATCAGGTGTATGCCATAGGAGAGTTACCCTCTGGTACAATACAGTAATAGACCTGCTTCGCTAAATAGTCTGGGAAGCTAACACGCATGTCACTAGAATCAGGTACGGCACAACGACAAAACCAAAGGAAATTATTATTTTATTGCATATTCAATTGCTGTTTAATCCACTTAAATATTATTTATTATTATTATAGGAGTTACGGACGGCGTTTGACGAGGAAGGAAAACAGACCGGTCGGCCGGCACTGCTCCTGTCAGCTGCTGTTGGGGCTGGTAAAGCTGTCATCGATACCGCCTATGACATTAAGGAGGTCTGCAGGTAAGACCTATCTTTCTCCAGTGATCTAATTTATTAAGTAAGGTAACAGACACCGACTAACAGACTCGGTTAGACACGTTCCCTTGGTAATGTCTTGAATCCGTATAGTATATCAAATAAATTTCCCCTGGGTGACATTGCTTGACGTGTATGCCTACATGTGATTGTATAGCGGAAACAATGCGCGGTTCTGACTGAACAGTCTCTATCCCCACCCCCCGGGGATGATTAAATCATAGCAGTTGATTTGCTGTGATGGAAACGGAAGTTTATATTTCGCTGCCTATCGCTTTAAACATGTTGACACATGGCAAATGAATGAGTACGTTTAATGTCCTGTTGGGAATTTCCACACGGCCTAGTTATGCAATTTAATTCAGTAAATGACGATATATATACATGAATTAGAAGGCTGATAATTTTCTTTAACTAAATATGTTCAGCAACAACAATAGGAAATATTTTCAATTTCAAATGCATATAAAGTGTTATGTCCTGTATGAATGCGATATAAGCTTAAACCACCATTATTTAAATATATGTAATATTTTGAATCATCCAGATGTTTAGACATGTTGAACTTAATGACCTATGACTTTCATGGGAGCTGGGAACAATTCACCGGATTTAACAGTCCACTATATGGCAGGAAGGATGAAACTGGAGATCAGAAAATACTCAATATGGTTAGTATAGAATCAGGTGAAGCCAGAGAATATTTTCCCTAAACCAAGGTAGACCGTAATGATACATCCTCTGAAAATATATAAAAAATAGTATATAATATCGGTATCTATAATATCCCGGGGGAGATGTTTACGAGGAAAAGGTATGGTGGGGGGTGGGGACGGGGGGGGGAGGGGGGGGGGGGTTGGTCCTTTAGGCGCACATGTGAGGGTGAAGGTGTCTGGGTGGGGGCGAATGGGGATTTCACAGACCAAGGAATCAGTTATACATCTCACAAACAAATCAAGCTTTAAGTGACCGTTCTAGATCAGTTGATGGTTTGCCGGATCGTCTTGTGCCTTCCTGCACTGTACGCCATTGTTTGTTGTCCGTGAAGTCGATGATGAGTTCCGCCACCTATTGGTCAGCTATACACTACCATTTGAGGTTGGAATGTCATACACCGGGCGTGAATTGTGTTTTCAATTGCAGTTTCACATCGTGCTCATTAAGGTTATTTGACTTTAATGACGATTGCGTTGGTTTATTCCGTTGTCAGGTATCCGATCATTGAGGTGTATTGCATGTATAAGTTTATCCAAACTCTATAAGCTGCCTCTTTAGGTTGCCTCGAATCGGAATTGTGGATAGAGCGATCAGTTTGAAGCTTTTTCAGAATAATGAAGACATTATAGGAATCTTTGTTGGTAGCCCTATCCTGAACCCTATTAATGCAATTTAACTTTGTGTCAAATTAATTAAATTTGATAGGACTGGGCGGTGCAGTATTGGTTACAGAAAGGAGCACCCAAAGAGAAGATCAATCTGGGTCTTGGCTTATATGGACGCGACTTCACAATACAAGACCCCAGTAAAATAGCCCCTGGTGATCCAGCCTCTCCAGGTCCGGCTGGGAGATATACCGGACAAAGCGGTATTCTGGCATATTACGAGGTAATTTTGAGAGTGTTTCAATGCAACAGTGTATCGATATATATTTATATATTTTATCCGGCATTGGTTCAGACAGATACTAAACAGATGTAATTTGGCTTCCAGAAAACCTTGCGACTTGTCCTTGCAATGACAAACGGTAGCCAGGTCATGTTAGCTGTCTATAGAACACGAGATGATTCCTCGATTTTTATAAATAACTTCCTTGTGTCAGGGAGTTAAATTTTTAAAAATATGTTTGTTTGTTTGTTTGTTTGTTTGATTGGGGTTTAACGTCGTACTCAAGGGTATTTCACTTATATGACCACGTGCCAGCCCAATGGATGAAGGAAACCACCCTCGACATCGCTGGCAACAAACAAAGACAGGACGGGACAAAGACAGGAAAACAAAAACAGGATGCAATACAGACACCACATACAGATCGGCTTCCTATTCCCCTTTAGCTCGGAGAGCACCAGGGCAACATGAAGCTCCCTCCAACCGCCCAACTTTAAAAATATGAGCCATATGAGCCATCATTGAGATGCGCTGCATTTTATATGGAAACATTATTTTGCGATACTTGTAAATGTTTCAAAGGAGTTAAATGTCAACATAAAAGTTATTTTGTGTAAGCCGCCTTTTTATACAGTGTTAAAGATGCCGCGTCTGTGAACAGAGGAGGTAGCCTCTTCCGATAATTGAAATACACATGTTTTTCGTTAGGCTTAGTTTGTAAAAATGATAACACTGACACATTTCTTTGAAAGTAGGATCTACAGAGCTGATTGAAAATCTCTGGTTTTCCCATTTAATTTCGAGCAATTGATTTTTTATGAATGTTAAAAAATGTTAAAGGGCGGCACACTGTGCGCCGTGGTGTTGACAAATAAAAAGTACCGTTTTGTTTGATGTGTTATTTCAAAGGTAAACAGCGCTTTAGAGAGTGGCGGTAAACGATACTGGTCGGATGAACAGAAGGTACCATATGTTGTGCAGGATAAGCTCTGGGTGGGATACGATGATGTGGAAAGTCTCAAAATTAAAGTGAGTCAGATTTAAGTGTTTGCATAGAATTTAACGCAAAATTAGGCATTGACACCCAAAAACATTCTATAGGTGTTTTTTTTTTTACAAACTGTTTATGTATCGCCATTATATGAAGAGTGCTTGTTGATGATTCGACAGAGGACCTCTTGGAACATCCCTAAACCATTTCACAACTGTAAATCATCTCGAGTGCAGAGCGGTTTCATTTCACGGGAGGTAAATTGAATGGATTTGCTTTGATCATATGACTGAGTTATCCACGAGTTATTGTCTACGGCTGAAGTAATCGTATTCTCGCGAGAGTAAGTATTGTGGACGAGACTAAAACATCTCTCGTACGCTGTGCCAGTCCATCGCGCATTAATTTCCGCCAATATTTGGGCCGATGATCATGGTATGCCACTGACCAGCAAGTAAAAGAAGTGCAAAACAAGATGTCCTGGGTGTATCCTAGAGTCAGTGTCTTGACGTAAGAAGTAGAATCGATTCTATTTTAGAATGCGCCTGAAGCCTATTCTTGTGTTGATATGATGCCATTCCACGCATGCGCACAAAATATCTGGTGGTTTACAGTACACATTTTTGTGTAATACTATTGCTTCCAATGATCTCTGAGATAACTGTACCAGTACGGAAAGTGTTCAAGGATGATCCTACATGCCCGGGTCCGGTTAGGCCTACCAATCCGTAGTGTTCTTGTTTATATTCCCGGAAAAGTGGACTGTAAGAGAATCATCTAACAAGTAATGCGCATGATTCCAAATTTACCAGAGAAAACACAATGAAGTGGAGCCGTTAAATCCACAGCAGAAAAGTGGGAGAAAAACAGCTAGTAAAAAGGCGCGTTTTTAACAATGTCATGTCTCTATTTGAGAATGCCTCATTGCGACACAGGCAATTGGTGTAACCACAAGCCCATTAAAGAACTTCTGGAAAAAGCTCTATTCAAAATACAAGTAGACCCCCACCCCTACGCAGAATTTAAGCTGCCAATTAATTATTTGTATATGGAATATGTATATCCCATGAATAGCATGTATATAATTATCATTCTATCAACGCCGTGTTTAAGTTATCAATCATCACTATATTTCCACTAACATTGTGAGTGATTTTAAATATGTCAACTGACATACAAATTAACGTACATAATTAAGAAATCTTTAGTAGAAAACACTTTCATGGAACTTTAGCTTTAACGGAATTATCACATCATTTGAATTTTTCTGAGGCCATCGGGAGATATATAAAAGTCAATGGAAATCACCTGGAAGCACGATAAATATATGTATATCAGAAACAGATGACTTTCTATTGCCGCTTAGCTCAGATAACACCAAGTAACTCTCCAAACTGCCCTCTATATATCTATAAACGTATATATTATATGGCAAGCAAATGTTTCTCTCTTCAATTATTCAAAATATATCAAGAGCAATCGACATTCGGTATGCGAATTTCATTATGAAAACCATCACACATACATGTATAGTCCCATATTAATTACATTTCACTTCAATTGATCCAGGTTGGATACGCCAAAAAGAACGGACTTGGTGGAGTGATGGCATGGTCGCTGGACCTAGATGACTTTGATGGCATGGGGAAAGAACACACAAAATACCCACTTTTGACAGCCATAAATCAGTCACTATTCGGATAGCTCTCGTTTGCGGATATGGCTTGATATATATACGAATTCGACACAATTGCCTCTTATATCAACACTTTTACATTGAGCAGTTTCATACAAATTTTGGTTAAAAGTTCCCATCTTATTTCGTTTGTCGCTATGAAAAGTTGACGCTCAAGTCTATTTGTCGATTGGTTCGTAACATCATGCCTTACATGTACCTCAATGGTTAGATTCATTACTCACAGATCGGGCGAGTTCACAAATCGGTTTGGAAATACAGAAAAAAATCGTTTACCAAACGTGTATTCTTCTTATTTAACATGGCTGACCGCAGATCCATGTATCCGTCTAGCAGTAATTCTTATATTAATGATGAAGCCACAATGTGCAATATAAACTACAGCTAATACAGGTAGGCCTATATCTTGTCTTTGCTTGTTTCGGTGCTTACCAGCCACGTTTTGTTTTTCGTGAACTCAAGAAAGCCGAACTTTATTGTACAGCATTCCGTGGACTTGGTGTCAAATGTTAACTGCTACCGTCATGCACGTAACACAGGGTGGCTTATAGATCTGATTGAAGACAAATTAACAGCAGAGGTGGGCTCTATTTTACAAGCCGTCACTTAATCTCCGAGAATGTGAATGTGTCAACGGTATAAACAATCTTTGATAAAATTGTAATCTCAAAAGTGTTCACTGTTAGGATTCAACAAAAACAAAGACGTATATATGAATGTGGTTAATTTGTTGAAATATAAATGACATCTTAGTATCAAAAGTTTGTAAATCGGCGTACAGGCCCTCAGCTTCTTTTTTTTTAGGACACTTCCTGGTGCTCTCAGAGCTATAGGGCAACACGAGGCTGATTGTTTGTGAAGTCTATGTATGACGTCTTGGGATTGTCCTGTCTTTATTGCCAGTGAATAATATCGAGCTTGATTAACTTCACCCACTGAGCTGGCACAGCGCCATATAAGTGGAATAACCTTAAGTACGGCGTTAAACCCTAATCCAACAAACAATCTTTTTATATAAATTTAGTAAATATATGAAATTCACAGTATTGCTTATCAGCGTGAAATTATTCTGAAGTTAACATAATATTGTAATTGTAGAATTTTCAACGTAAATGTATGCTTTCAAATAAAAAGAAATAAGTGATACTGCATGGAGTCACTCAACACACCTGCTGTTGCTGGAAATCCTAAACATTGATCATCCAAGTCAAATAAATGTGTGTCCAGCCAAACTTTAAATTTGTTTTCCTGTACCGAGCTTTCAAATAAAAGGACAGTATGGTAGAGTTTCTTTTTTTTTTTTTTTACGGAAGATGCCATTCTCATAATCATTAAAAAATCCAGATAGGATAACAATTTTTTTTTTCTTTAAATTCAAATTTGACAATAGAACATCCGTCATTATTTGTTGTCATATGAATTTCAATAAGCTCAAACCTTGACTGAAACATCAGCTCTCCAGATCTGACAGAGCATGATGTTAAAACACCATTTTTCAAACGTGAACTACTGGAACACTGACGAATGAATGAGTACTCGTCCAACTCACAGGGATCGGTACCATAGAGGTCGTCTGAGGACAGATCTCTGTCTACATAGACGACCTCTTTGCACCTTCTCTGGCCAAGGGTTACTATTCCGAGCTACTCTGCATTATAGTAACCCTTGGCTAGAGAAGATGACCTCTATGGTACTGAGCCTTTATAGTCCAACTTAGGTGTATATATCATATTTAAAAAAGACAGACTTACAAAGAACCATTTCTGCAAACGGGATCGAAGGGGTTCCCTATATTGACACTTAAACTTGGAATATTTTCGAGCTTATAGTTCGGGACACCTACTTGGACATAGGTCTTAAATCAAAAGCGTGATCACATGTGACCACTAGTAGTACGTACTGCTCGTATAACCAGCGATCGGCTTACAGTAGACCGAACTGACCCGATATGGGCTGCTGTAGCTATACGAGCTCATACCAGTAGTGGCTATGCTAGCACAATCTATAGGGCTAATTCCTCCGTCTTAGCTTATCTAAACCCATGAAAGTTGAAAATCGATAGGCCGTTATGGCCGTCCTCAAAAAAACTATTTCTGATTTTTCTCTGAATTTTTTCTTTATACACTGAAACCTTTGATTAGTATTTTACCTACTTGCAATACTTCTTTACGGTTTTCAATTTTATTATTTCAAAGGGAGATAACTTATACGTGTCAACTCGGGCGAGAAATTCAAATAAAACTTCATTTAAACAACAGAAAAGAAGACGGAGTTTGATTATTGTGATTTTTATAACCTTCACCATGGGGTAAGACGAGGAATTAGCCCTATTCATTTACGCTCCTATAACCAGCGATCAGCTTACAGTAGCCCATACTGGCTGTACCCTATAGTCAGCATGGGCTACTGTAAGCCGATTGCTGGTTATACGAGCGTACTTTTCATTGTTCTAGCAGTTGTATATGTACTTTGCATTGCCTTATTTTACATGTATTCAACGTCCGTTTAACATAGCATTTATTCTCAAAACTTAATGAATTGACAGACGAATGAAATAATTATATTTACATATATATTGAAACAAATTTTTCTTTCTTGATTTTTTCAAAATATATTGAGACAGATGTGTGAGAGATTATAAAGTTATTGAACTGAATGGTGAAATATATACATACAAGCTGCATCAGGACCCCAAACATAAACGATATAATAGATATACAATGCGATTGTTAGCGACATCTGTAGTCATAACAATAAATAACACAAATAGTAGTAGAAATAAAATAACGAGAGAAACTCGAAACTTAATAAATTATTACAAGATTGATAGTTGTAAATTACCCTTAAATGTGTTAACTGAGAAAAAGGAAACAACTTACAATATATACTTATTATATTGGACCAAACAGCCAGGACAAACACTGTGTCCTGTCATGTAATCCATTAATACATATACAGCATTCAGCTTAATTAAACACCATACCTATTTACAAAAGGAGCCAGGACCTTTATTAGCACGATTCAAGGCGGTAAAGGCAAGGGTTGTTTATATATTGCGATTTGATTATTATACGTAACGTTTGATATACTCTCAGACTTTGATTCAGTTTATTCTTCAAAGTTTTGTGTCACAGTGAATCGTATTTCATAACTATCGGTGTAATACTTACTATTCATAAACGAGCTACTGGTGATTGACAGGTCGAGACAAACGGAGACAGATTGCAGATTTCACAATACAAAATAGTTCATGTGTGTATTACAATGTAGGCAGAGGCCAACCTTAGCACCATAGCAGGGCAGAATCTTAAACACCCATGATGTTTGGTCTACTAGAACAAAGACCTAAATACCTCATGTCCTTTATCTGTCATACTACACAAATTGAGGACCAGAAGAAAATAAGAACAATGTTTTCCCAAAAGCAAACAAAGCAGTTGGCCCGATCCAATTTATATACCAAAACAAAATAAAATCCCATACCAAAGGTCATGTTTTGTTGTAAACCCTCTCTACATATATATATATATATATGTATAAATATATACATCAGTGCCTTAGGCTTAACCCTTCTGGACCTATCCTATGCATTTCTATGTAGTACAGCAAGCAACAACAACAACAAAATACGTGCACCGAAAACAATGGCAACGTACGATTTGAATTGTTTATTAAGAACAATATTATCACAGAATGAGAACAGGGAACTCTTAGGTATATTACAATATATATGATTTAAGTATGCCAAACGAAATATTTGTACAAGCTATAAAAATATTGATAATATGTCAGATTGGATGGAAACGTCTATGATTTAAAGATTTAAAAATTACATTAAAAGAAAAAAAAAATCCTCCCGCAAAGGTCAATTGCAACTAAAGCCATTCTGTATAAAGAACAACAACAGCATTGCATCAAAAACTTGGTCCCAACAAGAGATGCATGAAACAGCTCACAACATGGACAAAACAAAAAGTAACAGTTACTTGTTGACATAGTTAATATATACATTTATGGTAGATGTATGGGTTGTTAGGGAGTGTTATGATATACTTAGGGTTATTTCTTATTTCTCTCATAATATGTGTTACAATTCTTATGATACAATGGATTTCTGACAGTGTGCACATTTCTAGAACAAGATGCCCACAACCCTGCTGCATAATGGGTTTTGGCTTGGACCTGGACAAAGAAAGCCCACTACTTATTGATTGTTTGATTGATTGATTTATTTAACATGCGTTTAGTGACACTTTCTTTTTTTAATTTTTTTTTCTTAATATGATTGAATGAAAAACAATTGCAGCTGTTATGAAATCTGACATATTTGATTCCACTCTTATATAATGGAGAAACACTTGATCATTATTAACATAATAGAGCATTTATAATGAGATCCACAATGAATAAAATATGGACTTTTAAAGAGGCACAAATAACATGATTGATTTGGAGAAAGTCTTACATCAATTATTACAGTTTTAAGATTGTTGATCATTATTCCAGTTAACACCTAGATTCTGAAGTGCCTGATGACCAGCTTCTTTGAGTTGTGGATCATTCAGATCAAACTGACCAAGCCCACCAGCATTTTGACCCGCTTGTTTCATAAAGACCTGTTGTTGCAAAGCTGGTTGCTGTCCTATTTTTTGTTGCCGCAAGTCTAACTGCTGCTGTGGTTCCAGATCTTTCTGGTCAATCCCCTGTCCCTGAACCAGTTGTTGGTCATCAGCTTGTTTTGGCTGCTCCCCTTGTCCTGCTCCAAGCTGCTGCCCAACTGCAACCTGTTGTTGTTTCGGAGCAAGTGGTTGGTGATTATCAACATTGGATGCTTGTCTTCCCTCTTGTGGCAGATGATTGATTGGCTGTTGCTGCACGGCTATTGCTTGTTGCGCAAGTTCTTGATTGCCACCTATGTGTTGCAAACCTTGATGAAAACCTGCTGGCTGACCCAACTGCTGCTGTCCAAGTACTGGTTGTTGTCCAAGTGCTTGTTGCTGACCCACGGGTTGTTGTCCAAGTGCCTGTTGCTGACCCACTGGTTGTTGTCCAACTGCCTGTTGCTGAACCACTGGTTGTTGTTGCTGACCAAGTACCTGTTGCTGCCCCACTGGTTGTTGTCCAAGTACCTGTTGCTGACCCAAAGGTTGTTGTCCAAGTACCTGTTGCTGCCCCACTGGCTGTTGTCCAAGTACCTGCAGTTGTCCAAGTCCATGTTGCTGACCCAAAGGTTGTTGTCGAAGTACCTGTTGTTGACCCACCAGTTGTTGACCAAGTACCGGTTGTTGTCCAAGTGCCTGTTGCTGACCCACTGGTTGATGTCCAAGTGCCTGTTGCTGACCCACTGGTTGTTGTCCAAGTGCCTGTTGCTGACCCACTGGCTGTTGTCCAAGTGCCGGTTGCTGACCAACTGGTTGTTGTCCAAGTACCTGTTGTTGACCCAATGGTTGTTGTCCAAGTGCCTGTTGCTGACCCACTGGTTGTTGTCCAAGTGCCTGTTGCTGACCCACTGGTTGTTGTCCAAGTACCTGTTGTTGACCTAATGGTTGTTGTCCAAGTGCCTGTTGCTGACCCACCAGTTGTTGTCCAAATGCCTGTTGCTGACCCACTGGTTGTTGCCCAAGTGCCTGTTGTTGTCCAAGTGCCTGTTGCTGACCCACTGGTTGTTGTCCAAGTGCCTGTTGCTGAACCACTGGTTGTTGTTGCTGACCCATTGGTTGTTGTCCTAGTGCCTGTTGCTGACCCAAAGGTCGTTGTCCAAGTAGCTGTTGCTGACCTACTGGTTGTTGCCCAAGTACGTGTTGCTGACCCACGGGTTGTTCCCCAAGTGCTTGTTGCTGACCCACTGGTTGGTGTCCAATGACCTGTTGCTGACCCAAGTGTTGCTGCACAACTGCCTGTTGCCGTGCCAATTGTTGTTGTCCAACTGCCTGTTGTTGACCTAATTGCTGTTGTCCAACTGCCTGTTGCTGCCCTAATAGCTGTTGTCCAAGGACTTGTTGTTGTCCAAGTGCCTGCTGTTGACCATCAATCTGTCCTATCACATTCGGGTTAACTTGAATGTTGTCTCCAACTGCACCAGCTTTGACATCTCCCTATATAGGACAAAAGTACACATTGACATGTTAAATAGGTGATTTAAAAGCATGATATACTTAATGACACAGTGAATATATATTTGCATCAATTTACATGTACATCAAACTACATGGAAGTAACCATTTTTCTCAACAATATTTTAGATTTCCTAACAGCCATTTAAGGGTATTTCTATTGAATAAAAGACAAATACGTCAGATCAGATACTTTAATTAAACAGTCCAGTAAACGGGGAAAAACAATGCCACAAGATGTGAGTGAGTGGTTTTTAAATGAGGGTGCTTCGCTTATATAATAAGTAAGGAAAACAGGACAACTCATGAGAAGAAGGCAAAAGAGTGAAGAGATAATCTAGAAGACAGACATGGTGAAAGAGATAATCCATGAGCTGTAGAAGAATCGTGTAAAAGATCATGTGACAATTGTTAGTGGTAGAAGATGTACCCCATGAGATTGAGTGGGTGCACAACTGACACAGCAATATAAAATAGGGGTTTAAAAAAAGGAGTGTAGAATCACTATAGCTGCGGACATTAAGCTCTTTTTTACTGGACAGGTTTTTTTTTTTAAGTAGTTTAGCATCATATCAAGCTGCATTCTAAATTTGAACTCTCTACTTTAGGCGGTTTGGCTTCTATACTGTTCACATCCTTATGTCAAAAAAAAGTGACAGTTGCAGACATATTTGTTGCCACGGAAACCTGCAATTTGTTCAAAATGATACTATTTTCAATAGGACCTAGTTTAGGATTATATTAAGCTGCATTCCAAATTTGAAGACTCTATCTTAAGCGGTTTGGCTTCTATCCTGTTCACATGGTCATGTATAAAAAAGTAACAGACCCAGACATATTTGTTGGCATGGAAACCTGAAATTTGTTCGGAATGATCCCATTTTCATTAGGAATTTAGTTTAGCAATCATATTAAGCTGCATTGCAAATTTGAACTCTCTATCTTACGTAGTTTGGCTTCTATCCTGCTCATGTCATCATGAGGGAAAATTGGACCGAATGCCAGACACAGTGAGTTATAGAGCTGCTCAGTCGCAGCTAAAAATTGAATGCTAAATAGATCCTCTGTAATAGATATTGCAGAATAAGCAACACCCACTGGTACAATACCAGATCAGCCCATTCTGGGCATTTAAATATTACCCTTAACCATCTGGAAGTTGGTAAACGTAAACTGCAATATCGAAGAGCATTGGCTTACAATCAATTCCATGACAATGTTATTCTTTCATTGTTCAGTGTTCTCATTGACAGTGTTCTCTCCGTAGCTGTACTCGATTGTGCGGTCTTACATGAACGTTACTAGAGATCAAATGCTTTTCACCAACATGGCATCTGT
>JAVFBW010066742.1:0-17336 GCA_034783835.1 Mopalia ciliata
GGGGAACCTTGATAAAATCTCAACATCTGTAACAATACGAGAAAAACGGCTAATCAGATATTTTGTCTGGAATACCTTCTTTAAAATTAAAGCACAAGTCTTATTCTGAGGCTGGAAAATAATTTTATTAAATCTATTTCTGAAATTAAAAAAAACATACAGTATGACTAGAAACATGGAAGCAGATGAAATGGTGTGATAAAATACAATTAATAGTACAGTGCATCACAACAAATAAAGCTGTGTATAAGAATCATTCAAACAAAGACTGAAAATTAATATAAGCACCACTATTTGAACTAGTGTCACAACACTAACAAATGCATTTACTGGACACAACATAATACAAATACTAGGTAATATGAATTTAAATCTAAATTCTAACATTTATAAACGTTGCTTTCCTTATGAATTGTCCATTTTTACATACACATGACTACATAGGCATTCACAATAATTCAGGTAAAGAATAAATTGATGTAGACATGATGAAGTATTTAAAAAAAACATTTGCACTAGTCACAAAACATGAAAAAGAAAATAGCCAAGTTCAAATTTCGATCAAAAAATTGGAAAAGAATGATCTAAAGTCCAGCCTCTGTTAAAAATTATTGTCATATACAATATCCATTTAAAATGTCGTACTAATATAGAATATTTATTCATAATTATGAAGACAATAAATATGCAATGGTGACATTACTAGAAGCATGTGATTATTGAATAAGGAATAGATAATCTTAGTAATAGCTTATCCAATCATCACCACATGGGGTAAGTATACTCCTAAAAAATACATGATTGGTTTATCTTTTGCATTTTAATAAATGCATGTTTTCATTTTCAATTTTTATCAAAATAAATAATGGCACAGTGTGATTTTTGATTCCTGTAAAATTGCTGCCTAAAATTAAGCTTTATCTGAGTGATCTGCATAACATGGTGAGTCGAGAATAATATAGTAGTTTTAAGTTATGACGTTTCAACCAGAGTTAGGTCCCTTTGCTAAATAATTGGTCACTTTCACTGCAAGTGGGAAATAGGATCCATCCACAATTGTATGGAAAGCTGGGTATATGTTTAAGCCATATCTCAGCATATTAGACCTTATGGAATTTGTTTATATATAGCTTTTGTAAAAGTACGAATTTTAAAACTATATTTTCTGTAAACTGACAACCAGCAATGATGAAATATAGGCCCCAAATTGTTGTAAACATATAGGTCCTCCTATGGAAACATCACAACTCAAAACTCTGGTTTTTATGTACTTAGTTCATTCTGTAAGTAATTCATTACATGCAGAAAAGTCAAATATGTAATTTTTCTGAGGTAGGAGGGATTCATAAATTTAAAGAATTGTCAAGAGTTTATAGTTCTATCTAATGTGGTGCATTACCTTTTTTGTCTCTATTTAAAACATTGAAAATGGATGGACTCTTAAGTTTGTGACTCTTGGCAAGTACAGAAAGGCAAAACATTTACTTGCATGGGAAGATTTTTTGGAACTGCCAAAATGTAAATCGGTATATGTGGCAAGCAGAGTGCCTTCATAAGAAAAAATTTATAAAATTATTTAACTGTTTATCCCAAATAAAGTCTCCAAAAGCCAATGCATTAAACATGCACAATATTGTCAAATAAATACAATTTATACTTATAATAAATATTTTTATAAATATTATTATGCTTTAATAACACCATGCCCGGCACCACCAACCAATAACAGTCATTTGTGCTATTCATAGTGCACACACTACAACCATTGATCTGTAATATTATACTATTACCTTTGTTAAAATATTGATAATAGTTACAGTAGATCCCCTGTCAGGGTGGCATGCACCTTTAACATGATTACGAATTGTTATTCTAATTGCATACATACACATTACTCAGTACACAATGCATGGAAATTAGTACTACCAGTATTAGAGTTAATGCATGCAATATTATGTACAATACAATCCCACCAGTGTAGCCTATACAGCCACACTAATCCGAATCGTTCTCACAGTGCCCACTACCTGTAGAATCTATTATAATGTAGGATCCACCTGATAAGTGTCCAGTAACACTAAAATTTATTAGAACGTACAATCTGTCTGACTGTGTCTCGTACCTGTAGAATCTATTATAATGTGGAATCCGTCAGACTCTTGTCTCGTACCTCTAGAATCTTCTACAGTGTAGAATCTGTGTGACTGTGTCTTGTAAGTTGTACCTCTAGAATCAATTAAATCCCAGGCTCTTACTTCATGATTTTTGTTGCTTTTGAGCTGGGTAATTTATCCCATGACCAACCAAAGAGGGAAGGTAAACTGATCAACGCTCTTCCTCTTGGCTTTTAGCAGACAATGGATGTCTGTAATACTAGAATCATGTAGGTTCAACACATATTATTGATTTAGTCATTGTACAAAATTCAAATTTTTTTCTTAGTTTGGCCAAAAACTACACTGACATTTGCTGATACGGTTTGCTCTTTATATCAGAAATTCAAGAACTAAGCTGAACTGATAAGTCATACTACCTCTGAAAGATTAGGTAAAAAAAATGACATCTTCAAATCTTCTCATGATGCAGTCAAATATATATTCAAAGAGTATTCTCTATGCTATATTTAGATACATGCTTCAACTATTTTGTGATGCAGCAGCAAAAATGTTCACTCAATAATCTCCATGCTATATGTACATACATCAATGTAAATACAATTTTAATAGGATGGTAAATCAATTAGGACAATTAACCAAATTATCAAAGCTTGTTTGGATCAAACGGTTAATCTCAACAATGATTCAATTAAACATTTTCCTGCCACATGCTCAATGATATTTTAACTTTTAACCAAAAGATTAACCCAGTGACTGTATGACCATTAACAACCATCATGTATTGGCACAAATAAACCTCTCTCACAGAGAGTGAGGACTACGATTTATCCCAGGAAACATCACCATCCTTCTCAGCTAGGTGGGGGTCCTTTGAGGTAGCGTAATTCTGGAGAAATAGTGATTCCAAATTCACTTAGATTCTCCCAGCTCTCTGGCATAGCTAAGTACATCAATGTTGCCATGACAACCACTGGTGCTGCCCCCTTCAGGAGTCTGGACACATATCTATGTAGTGACCTCCCTTGATTTGGACTATTTAAAAAAAAATACCAGAACATTTTTTATTTACTATAAATCAGTTTAATGTATGTTTTAATAAAGCTTCAGAATTGAAAACATATCTTATAACAATTGTTTGTTTTTTTGATTTTGGTTTATCGCATACAAGTACTTAAGGGTATTTCAATCACATGACAGCCAAATTGGTGAAGGAAATCCATGAAAAACCCACTTGCAACAAACAAAAACATCACAGGACAAATACAGGACACTCACAGGACAGTGCAAAGACCTAACAAACACATCAATTTCCTCTTGGGCTCAAACAGCACCAGAGCTTCAGTAAGCTCCCTCCAACCACCCGTTCTTATAACAATCGAAATTCCTGTTATTAAAATTGTTTCTAAATTTGTGTTATTCAGTAAATACTGGGTTTTTTTATGACAAACAGTAAACTCACACACCTATTCAGATTCACACAAGCAAGAACTTGAGAATGAATACACACCTGGCAGACTGAGCTGCAGCAAGACTTTTGATAACTTTTTCTTCTCCCTCTTTCTCAACAAGTTTGGCAAAGTTTTGGTCGCACCATTCAGTAAGGGCAGACAACTCACTGCTCAGAGTTGACAGGTGAGTGTCCATTTTTCGCTTAGTTTCATCAGAGCACACCTCATTTAGCTGCTGTTTTAGATCTCTCAGTTCTTTGAGTTTTTCATCATAGGTTTCAAGGTCTTGAGAAATAACCTATAAAAAAAAGAGGTTTATAATAGGGATTGTAATTGTTAAGATAAATATTCCCCTTTCAACATGTTCAATGTCATAATTTTTATAATAAAGTTACAACTATGCCCTGATTTTGATTGATTGGTCAGTCAGTTTAGCCAATTTGAAAAAATCTGGGGAAAAAATCACCGAACTTGCGCAACGTTTTAGGGAATTGCTGGATATTTCCAAATTGAATATGCTTAGAAAAAACATCGTTTCAGGTTTGCTTTGTTGTTCTGACTAGTGGGAAGACCAGGTAAACCCAAAATTGAGTGTACTTGAATATTGATGCAATGGTCACCTAATAGGTCTTTTCACACCAGGGCAACATTTATATAGAGATAAAATTAGCAGAATCTCAAGGTTACATATTGTTTTGTGCAGCACAAGTTACTACATAATGTATCAATATGCAAAAGAGTTATATTCAGGGGAGCTTACTTTGAGATCTTGAATCCTGGACTGTAGTTCTCCCCCTTCGTTGTCAAGCATTAATGACTGGCTGAATTCCATAAACTGTAGCTGTTTCCTCTCCTTATTGAGGACATAGGAGAGATCTTTACATTTCTCCTGATAGTCATACCACTTCCTAAGCAGCCCTTCTAATTCCTTCACACGGCTCTGACACCTAAATGTATCAATCAAATCTTTAACAGAGGTTTTGATTCCAATAAAAGCAAATAAGCACCTTTAAATATCTCAGAAAATAATAGTCAACATAATATTTGGCTGTAAGCAAGGTACTCCCACGTTAAATAAAGGGCTAAGAAATCCTAATGTGGCGGATTGTTTACTTTAATCATAATTGAACAAAAGTCCAAGGTTTACAAGGATTATGAATGAATTAAACTATGAATTACCGTTTAGCAGTCTTTCCCAGAAGACTGGCACTGAGGCCTGACTTGTTTTTAAACTGGTCCATGGGGATGGTTGGATTGGTGCGACTGAAGTCTGAGACAGAATCTTTCACAGCTCTTAAGCGATCACTGTCCTTACACAGACTTAAGGTCTTTGCCTGAAATAACAAAACAATAAATAAAATAAGTATTAAAATATTTACTTCCAACTCGTCTGTTTATAGGAAAAAATTACACCAGACTTACATATGGTTTGACTTCATGTTTAAAGTTCAAGACAGAATACTTATAATAATTTAAAATTAAACATTATATCAAATTTTTGTCTGTTAAAGTACCAACCTGTAAAGCTTTTACAGTAGCCTCAAATTGGGTGACCTCATCAAATGACCCTACAATCATGTCCTTCATGACCTCTGACACAGTGGCCTTGACCGTTGTAAGGTCCCCATACATGCAGCACAGTTGTTGAGATTGTTCCCTTCTTTCAACAGCAAAGGCACACAATTGCTTCCACTGGTTCAACAGCACTGAGTAAAAAAAAAATATATATGAAATATATGTTCATATTTTAACAAATTCAAAATTTGTCATTCTATCGATTAACTTATGTTGGATGACTCTATATTTTTAGTTTTTAGACCAAATTAATGTATATACTGTTAATGCATTTATATGATTAGTGCCAGTGTGTACTGCCTGTATTAAGTAAATCTTTGATTCTCGAAGTGATGAACATAATGATCGACTTTACAAAGTTTAAGAAAAAAATCATAAGTTTGCAGTTATACTTGAGGGATACTCACTTTACCAAATTAATAATTAAATTTAATTACTTTTATCTATGATGAACATTTGTAAATAACAAAAAGAGAAGACCAAATATTAAGTCAAAAGTCTGATGAAAATCACCTTCTATTTGGTGGGCCTCATGTCCAGATATCATGGGCAAATCTAGTACCTCTAATAAACACCTCAGATTAGTCTCACATGTCAACACATGCTCAGCCTGAAAATGGTAAGGGGAAATAACTTTACAACACTTATTATCTCCCTTATCTTTAGAAACAGTAAAACCATCTCATTTACAACCTTATTAATTAAGAGTACAATATTTTTTTCAAGACAAACGGTATTCTTTTAAAAAGTCAGAGTCCAAAAATCATGACAGCAAAATAAGTAAATCTACTACTTATTAACTGGCACTTATTAATAAATAAACAAAGACTGAATGAGGTTAGAACATTAATCTGACAGTCAAACTTACATATTTAGATGGGTCCAGACTAATACCAGTTCCCATGGGACCTACACGTTGTTTCTTCAGAGAAATGTCTGTCACCTGCAGCTGTTCCACGGACTGCTGTATAACATGGTGTAAGTCTTCAAGGTCAGAATCACTGTCATCCTCACGAGAGTAAGCAGAGGACTGAAATTAATCAGAGTATACACCTTATAGAAATTTTTACATCATTATCCAGTCTGTCATTTCTCAATAAAATAAAATAAAAACAGAGGCACTATTTCATTGTTTGTTTGTCTGATTTGGGTTTAACTCTGTGCTTAAGGTTATTTCCCTCACATAATGGCATACCAGCCAAATGGGTGAAGGAAGTCACCCCCAACACCACTGGCACCAGACACCACAGGACAAATACAGTACAGCCACAGGACCTAATACAATGCCCTCACAAACAGATCTGCTTCACAGGATTCTTTAGCTCTGAAAGCACCAGAGCAACAGGAAGCTCCACCCAAACCCGCCGCAGCAATATATGAAACTTTGATTTTGTTTTGGTCAATCATGAATAGTTACCTCTGATTCAAATCTTAGGAGAGGAGGTGTAACATGATTAATGACTACCAGAGGCTGTTAATGGCGACCAGATATCTACACACTGACTTGATTTTGTTGTACAGCGGACTAGTTGAATTAGATTTCATATGTCCTAATATGTGTTTAATAGTCAGACCGTTTTGACTACTTCCAAATCTGTCAATTTCTGGGCAAGCTTAGACTTCATGTAGCTAGCTGAACCTTACAATCATTAACAATCTTTAAGACATACAAAACACTGTTTATCCATCAAAACATGTACATACATGTAATGTAAAAGTTAATTTTATAAGCTCTCAAATAGTTAGCTCCATTGTATATATTAATCTTATTGTAAGAAAGATAATATACTTATCCTAACACCTTAATCCGCCAGACTTAATTTACAATCCAGGTATGTATTGTTAAGCTTGTCAGTTTTGTTTGGGTTTATATACTGAACAAAGCAAACATTATGTCACATACTTTAACATGTAAGCAAATTGATTTACCAGTAAAAAAAAAACTATTTCATGGTCAAATCTGTAAATGAACTTCCATGATTTTTTAAAAAGTCATCTAGGTAACCAGTTAAGCTTTAATCTGAACCTCCCTAAACAGTTCAGAAGCTATTTGATAAATGCTGAACTCATGAAGAATGTACCTTTCTTTCTTTTGACCGTATTTGATCCGATCTTTCGGCGATGACCTTAGCACTCAATTTAATGGCTTCACCATCAATTTTAAATTCATCTTCTTCAAACTCCATTTCATCCTGGGGTTCCCAATGAAGGGGTTCCTCAGTGGGGGCTTCACTCGCCGTCGGGTACAGGGGGTGCTATTCAAGGGAAAGTGCATGTGTTAAAATAATTCTCATTTAATACCATCATATGATTTTATATTATTGTACGTTAGACAACATCCCTTACAAATAACTATATTATTTTACTGTTAATTATTACAGTGATAAAAATAATATTGCTTTCTTTATCATCTACCTGTGGATTTAAAAATTTGATTTGATATGTTTATTTTCTTGTTTTTCATTTGTTTGCTTGATATTGAATGCCATACTAAAGGTTGTGTCACTCATATGATCTTTGCTGGGCCGTAACTGCTTCTCCTTGTGTATGTTGGTCTATAGGATGACCAGGCTAATACAACCTCTCACAAGCACCTTTTATTCAATGCCATTGTACAATACAACAAGTATTACCACGAATCAATAGTTACATATACCATTTATATTTTCTCTGTCTTTTATTCATTCTACTGTAAGGTCCATGGCACATACATTACATTCAAAATTGACATAATCAACTATAGTTATAGTAGACACACAACTCTGAGTAACAACAAGAAACGCATGTTAAGTTTCTATACATGTGTATCTTGTCGTTTCTCGGAGTTGTGACTTTGGTCTACTATGTCTACTATGGATTCCCCATCATTCAGTGGGAATCACAGTATATCAAATATAGTTATACTATCAATAATATTGTTATAATAATTCACACAAAAAAACCCAGACAGCACGTTTGAGATATACAATGGATTTAACAGCATTACATAATGTATGAACCTAACCCCCTTTTTCTGATTGATTGGTGTTTTTGTAATGGTTAAGGTTATTTCACTCATCTGACGTCTGTGTTTTTCAACAATACTGGACACCAGCACAACCAAAATGTGAAGCGTTTCCTTAATGTTGGAAAAATAATTTTTCTCCAGTGCTATGTAAAGACAGCATTGCTAATCTTCAAACAACCTCGCTGTAGCCAGAGGGCCCCAATGTTGTAACTACTATTGTGACTGCACAAGTCTAAATTTGTGTAATATATATACCTGATAGTTATCCCAGGCTGTTTCAGAGAATGATCCAGTGCTATTAACAAAATCATCACTTTCAGATCCAGACTCCGACAAAGACTGATTGGGTGTCAGGTAGGCTCCTGGGGAAATAAACAACAACATTCTTTATAAGCTGTCAAAAATGGTTAAGGAAAACCTCCGCAAACACAGAAAAAGATAGCTAGATTTTCAATTCCTATAATATTGTTACTATTTCAATAACTTGTAGTATATTTTAATTCAATGTTCCACTGTCTATCCAGATTTAGCAGCTGAACTTCTCAATGCTACTTTAAGATGTTATATTGTTATTTGCTAAAGTAAGCATCCCATAACTATAAATATTGTATTATAAAGTGTTGTGAATCGTGATCTGTTTGAATAAATGGGTCATGAAGATTACAAACACAATACTCATTTTGTTTCATTAAAAATTTGTGTTAAAATATTTCTTACCAAAGTCTGTGTCAGAACCACTGCCACTGGAGTAGACTTTAATATGTTCCAAACCCTCAATCAAAGAAAGGGGAGCGAATCCATCCTCAGACTTGTAAGAACGATTAGTTTCCAAATCCGGTGAGGATACAACAATTGATATGGGATGAGAGGCACTGGGTACGCCAGAAACTTCATTAGCACTGTTCTCATAAGCAAGTTTCCTCTTGGAAGAATTTGAGATATTTTTGAGTTTATGTTCCTGGTCTTCCACAGATTTCGTTCTCCTCATGTGCCTTGACCTTGGATGTTTGGACTTGTCCCGTGGGAATGTCGCATATTGCTTAGCAGAAGGACTTGGTATAAATAACTCTTTATGTTTGACAATAGGAGTTGATGTGTAAGCACAATCAGAGGAATTTGAAGTATAATTTATAGCATCAATTGCACTTTCTGACATAAAAACAGGTTTGTCTTTGGCACTAAGCTGATTTTTCAAATCAGAAACCGCCACGATACTCCAAGGCCGGTCTCTCCTGTTCCGCCTGCCCTTTATTTTTGTCCTCATTTTACAAGCTTCTGAGTTTGTATATGAGCTTGAGCTTCGAGGCATACCGGTATAAGAAAAAGCACTATGTGAATTGGTTTTATCAGCAAGGTTTTTGTCCGATCCTACAAGTGTGTTATAACTGGAGAAAACCATACTGGAGCAATTGTCCTCATGGTCACTGGCAGTTGAGAAATCTCCATCAGAACTCTCTGAATCGCTCGTCTCTTCGCCACTTGCCTCACAACTACTGTCTACGAGAGAATCTGTCCCAGATCGTGGAGAAGATGTGTCCGTACCAACAACATAGTCAGCCACATCTAATCCTAATTTTCTCCTACTCTTGGGTTTCTGGGTTTTTTCTTTTGACCCATTTGTCCACTTTGTTTCTCCTTGTCCACAAAAGTCATCAGTTTTTCCATTAAATTGATTCTCTTTTAAAAAGTGACACGCCTGATTTTTCTCATTAGAATGGGGACTCCCTTTTTCAAGGGAAATAACTCCCCTTTCCAAATCCTCTAAAAACAATCCACTATCTATTAACTTGTCATTGTCTGCACCAGATTGGACAGAATTTTCTGATTGGACGATTTCTGTGATGCTGCCTAAGAAATTATTCTCAGAAGTATGATTGGTGGGTCTATAAGGCAAATATGGGTTAACTTCTTCACCAATATCAATACTAGTTTCTGGTTGATTGGATCGTTGTTTTGGACTGGCACCATGATCATTGCTAGACAGTTGTTCGTCAGTATCATTTCTATCTGTAGAGAAATCTGTATCAACCGTGATCATTTTATAGAATTCTTTAGTAGGAGAATTGATAATGGCTTTGTAGTTTGAATTTTCAGCATTAGGATCTATGGTGCTTCCCTCCTCATTGTTGATTAGTGCTTCCGGGTCACTGCCACAGTTAGAGCTTGTATCATAGGCACTGGTGATTGAATGTCTCCACGACGACTCCTTATTTACTGCAGTCAGGCTTGAGTTCAAACATCCTAGATTCCCTTCCAATGGAAGTGAGGCAGGTCGTCTCCTAACTACGCCATTTTCTGACACAATTAACAACCCAGACTTACTATAATAATCTTGTTTGCTGGGAAAATTGAGTCCATTCAGAGAGGGAGTGCGTATCATTCCAATGTGGTCTGTTGGGTCTAACTGTTCGTCATTTGAATAACCTTCACTGGAATAACCAATATCTCGACTTTCTGACTTTCCAGACTTCATCTTGCCATTGAAAAATGATCCACGACCAAATCTGGTTTCGTCAAGTGTGTCCATAATTTCAGATTTAAATTCGCTCAGATTGCTGTCGGATTTGGTGAGAGAGGATGCTTGTAGAAGCTTAGAGCTTTGGTTTTTCTCCCTCATTTCATCCGATAAAACCTGAACTTCTTTATCCTCAGCAGTGGGCTCATCTACATCCTGTATCTTCTCGTATTCCTCGTCATAAAATGGAATGACGTCAGAAGAATTGGGTCCCTCAGAAGAATCCCCCTGGTTCTCACAGGTATCGCTTGGGTCGGACTCACTGCCTAGTAAATCATTAGATACACTGAACTGGTCATCACTGTTAAACCCTTCCAGGAATGAGGACTGATCAAAATCGTGCCACAACGAGGGGTCAGAACTGTGTAAAGGTTTTCCTCCAAAACACTGAAAACACAGAAGGAAACAATTGATTAAACCCCAAATAAGATACAACTTACAAGGTAAAGTGACAGAAGAGGAGTGAACATTTAATTATATGACGTGAAAATGTGTAGCTGAATAAATATTTGTAGTCCAAATATTTTTTTTTAAACTAAACAATGTGTGACAATCTTACTACTGGTAAATTTGTTTAAAAAGGGTACAAACTAACACCGTCTTTGAGTTGTTATTTACATGCTAAATACTACATCTCTCTGAATAGTTGTTCAGCGAGGAAATAGACAAACATACTTTCTCTATTAAGAGTTCAACACAGGTATTTATAGAATGTATACAAATGACTTATGACCACTTTATTCAAAATTCTTATATAGCCAGATGTACAGTATAAATCTAAATATATCCATAGTAATGGAAATTTTATATGTTGCACTGATTCAAAATGCTTAATTAAGAGAGTATGTTTTTGTTTGTTAGTTTGTTTGATTGGTGTTTAACATCGTACTCAAGGGTATTTCACTTATATGACAACGGATTGTCCACTTCAAACTGTACACAGCTGTAATACGGTGAAAAACCAGGAGAAAACCCCGTAAAAACCACCCCCGCGATTGTCGGAGCCACAACATGTGACTCGCTCATAAACCTGATGGTAGACAGGCAGACTTGATCCCGTGAAAGGTAAATCAAAGCAGGTTCAATTTAGGAAGCGCACTTGCTAACACTGGGCCAAGGCTGCGGGCAAGTGAGTATAAAATGTATTTATCTATACTTTGTATTTCCAACATGTTGTCCCACAGGATCTGTAATATATTCAGTTTAATTGTGTTCACCTGTGATCATGTAATCAAAGGTATATATTTAACACAGTGAATTGTATTCCTTTGAAGGGGTTTTATAAGATTCCTCATGTTATTTCACAAATAATCAGGCATACCAGCCATACATGAAGAAAACCAGCCTCGAAATCACTGGCAAAATAATAACAAAATTTTTATTATTTTGGGATAACACTAAAATAGGTTGAACAGATTAATCTTCAGAATCTATTTAAACTAAGAAACTGAAAGTGCTTTCCGAAAATACTGCTATTCACTTTTTAAAAGACACCAAAAATATTTCAAAAAATGAAAAGACATGAAAATCACAAAACCTAAAAAAAAATTTAAAAAGTTCTGATTTTACAAGGACAAACAGAACCAGGTGCCTTGTGAACTTGTCTGTGATACAAAGTAAGGGCATTGGGGCCACTGGGATGATAGATTTCCAAGAACACTTTAAAAAACCATTATCTTTTAAATTTTGAAAATAATTGTTGATATTCCATTCCATTTAAAAACAGCGAGCTATTTTAGATCTGCTTTTAATAAGACAGGCCAAGAATATATTTACACTGTAATTTATAACTGAAGAAGAAACAAATAATAAACCCCAAAAATGCATTTCCATATTCTTGATCTCAAAGGTTCAATTGCCATCAGAAATTATTTTAACACCATTGTGATACATGCAGTTGTCAGTTTTTACCTGAACAATGCTGCTGAAATTCAATGTGTTGTCATGAAGTCTGAAATCCGCAAGTCCAGTACAATTCTGTTAATTACAGTAGATGCATTACTGTAATAAAATCTCTTGCTGTAGGCCTTTATCAATACATGAGGCAATGTTTCCAGACTACAACTCATGGCACCCAATGGTATGTCAGTGAATACAACAGTGTATCAGTATTGCTATAATAATGTACAGCTAGTCAGCCAGGTTACCAGGAATCATTGTTAATCAGTTATTGCCACACAGGACTCACACAATGATTGATTGATTGATTGATTATGGTTTTATGCTACATTCACTGGTATTGCAGCTACGCTGTTGCATGAACTCAAACAATGATTCACTATATAAAAAACAACTCAAATCCAGAGTGCCTTTCACACTGTATATTTAAAAGTTGCTTAATTCCAACTACTTTGCGCTATGTTTGCTGTCAACTTAACACTGTTCAACCAAAATTGACCTCTGTACCTGATGTTTCTCTCTTCTCCCTATCAGTGTTTGTTAAATTGGTTTTAATGCAGTACTGGAGGTTACTTTACTTAGATTGACTGTGTGTAGCATGGATGGTTGAAGGAAATTACACTCAACATCACTAACAACAAACTAGGACATGACAGGACAATCAAAAAACATGACACAAAGATGTCACAAAAAAAATCAGCTTCCTGCTGCCCCTTTGCTCAGAGCCCACTAGGGTAACAAAGAAGCAGCCTACCTATAGGTCACTTATATTCACGGCCTGGATGTAATGACATACTGTATACACATAACTAGGACAAATAACTTCATGGTTCTGCAGAATAATCAATACTGCCCTGTACCGGTTGACCTGGTAGTAATGTCCATGCTCAAAGAAAATAAACCTTAGGAAGGCTTATTTTAGAAGTTGACCAATCAATGAGCTGCTACCTTTATAAACAAGGTATATTGCTCAACAACTAGAGAGGGTCAAGAGTCGCTCCACGTATACTTTATAACCGAAAATAAATCAATAATATTGCAGAAAAGTCAATATAATTTTTTTGCAAATTGCATTTTAATGCATATTTCCAGCAAAAATAAAACCCTAAACCTTAAAAAAAAACATTGGCAGGAACTCCCTGATTGATTTTGTTAGTTTTTGTTTGCATACATACACAGTATAATGTACATTAGTTTGTTGTACATGCAAGGTAATATTGGAATGAGGAGGTGGGTAGTCTATTCTAGTGGTTTGATTGGAAAATTGTATCATCCTTAAGACTATATCTATCATACAATTGTGCTCCAGCCCATTCGATGAAGGACACCACTGTGGCAGCCATAGACAATGGGGCAATTAAGAAAAGGGTACAGATTAACATTGTCTGCCAGCACAACCAATTAGCTTCAGGTTGCTCATAAACCTCCTGACCTCTTATACCCAAAATCACCTCCAATTTCATCCATGACAATTCCAAAATTTTTGTTGTTGTTGTAACAATATTACAGAGTGTATTTGAACAAATTTATGTTGTCTGACAAATGTTGCTGCTTTCTAACTGAAAAATTTTTCTTCTGCCTCTCAGACGCAATTTCAAAGCCTTTTAAATAGTTTCTAAAATAGTAATTTTATGGAGGAATTTGTGGGTGATTGAGGATAATCAGGGTGTCTATGACCCTTTAGTTCTATTTTTGATGTAAAATCAATATACTGCTTGTAAACCTATTCTTAATTTCAATATTGTGAGTCAGTGCTCAGTTCAAAATACTGTTCAATGTCATTTACATATAATCTATTTATCTATGTGATGTTATCAAAGGAAAATTCAGATAGAAAACATATTCTTTATATGGATCCTGAATTTATTATACTAGGAAGAGTTAAGATGATTCTCTTCAACCCTTATCAGAGTCTTTACTGAACCTCCTCAGTGGGAAGCAGGTTGTTTATTTGCTTGGTTTTTAATTCAATAGTTTATATTTGACTTATATAATTACTGTTGTGTGTTTTCGAACAATGATGTCAGTCACGCTTGTTAAATTAACTAATTAAAGGCTATGCTTACTCGAATGCAAGTTCAATACAGATGTTTGTCTTTAAAAATATGCAATAAAACAAATACATTTAGGTAAAAAAAACTGCTGTCTTTCCCTTTAATGTACCCCATCCATAGAACATGGACAAATAAGCCTTCCTTGAATTGTGCTAACCATTTGTGAAAATACTGGAAATTTTTTCTAGATGGTAGTTATAATAACCATTCTGGCAAATTTTTTTTTTTTTTTTTTTTTTATAGAAGTCTTTCAATTTCATCTAATTATTATGTTGTAATCTTATAGCTCTTGGGGAAATGAACAGAACAAATGATTAACCGTAATTGTTGAAATCTAAAACTGAAGAAGATTTTATGGAGATGACCCACAGTGACAATGGCCAGTTATTGAGTGGACAAGAGACACTGACTGATGGGCCATCTGTGTTCCCCATCTGTTAATGACAGGATTGAAGGGAAAATGACCAAGGGTCAGCTGAATACTGCCCATGGGATGGACACATTGTTTAGAAACAATTACAAGATGAGGGTAAAAGGGTTTGTGACAATCCATAATTATATTAGTGGAATATTAAAACCGGAGAGCTAGTTTTAAATAAGACACAGTTTGGATTGTTGAAATTTACAAAATAGCACCAGTAAAAATGTATGCATAAAAACTGGCTACGCCATACGGAACCCTTTTATTGAGAAAAACGTAAACAACTGTACTAATTGATATTTTACTTTCATTATCGGTTTGACTACTGCAACACAAAATTTATCTTTTTCTGCTGAATTAAACTCTCACAAAGTGGGAATCATTTTTATGTTGTTTTAACATCAACTGTATAAATGTCTCTTTAATAAGTAGCAATAGGGTACACTATTTTCTGATACAGGATGCTACTAAGTGGTAACACCACTGTTAAAGAGGAGTTAACATGTGAACACACTCCAGTTTATGAATAGATCTTAAAGAGAAACTGTTAGAGCCTCTGTGGACAAACAAAGACAGGAGGGGATTTCTGCATTAATCACACTGTTAATAGCTATCCCCCAAAGTGCGGGTAACATCTAGCAATAAAGGCACCCCAAGAGTCACATGCAACAGAACAAAGGCAATCAAGGGAATTAGAGTGAGGTGGGGGGACTACATGGGTGTCAGGCATGCACTCTCCCACTGATATCAACCAGTGACAGCTCTCCCTTCCTGCTACCCCCAGCCCCTGCAGCTAGCAGTTCCAAACCTTCACTGAAGAGACACAAAGGCAGGATGAATCAGCAAGATTTGTACAAAGAACAAGATTTTTATTTTTTGTCCTGTAAAAGACTAAAGCCATCTTAAATAATTAAACTAACTTTTTATTGTATATTTACTTTATTTTAGATTTTAACAGCAGATTTATATCCTTTATATTGGGAAAAAGCAAGAGAAAAAAACATCAAAATATTTCATGGCTGACAGGTTATAGAGGGTAAAGGTCAGCCAATAGATGAGCTAGGATAAGCCACTGATGATTAATGGAGTTGACAGCATTTCCATTCCAATTTTTATCAAAGATCATTAATTCTACCATATCTGACCTCAAAAGTATTATGGATTTATGCATCTAAAATACTTTTTCCAATATTGAAATTTTCACAATATGTAACGAGCAGTATGGTTGTATGGTTAACAATGACAAAACAAGTACATCTCTATGGAGTTCTAATTCAATTCGGTTCATTAATTTGTCAACAAATTAACATAGTTATTCAGTTTTCGTGTTAGTGGTGATGAAGGCATGGTAACATGAAGGTATTCTATGTATGTTAATGGGATGAGTGCTGTAAACACTAACTACAGCAGTTAACCTGTAGGCAAGGATCGCGTGTGGAAATGGACCAATGAACAAGAATTTTCACTTTATATATAAAGCAAATATTTTCAGGACATCTCCTAAATAAAATTATTAATAATTAAAAGTCTAGGGTTTTTGAGATAACCATATTTATGACTACCACTGGGACTTTTTGTTTTCAACAACTCTTTTTTTAAATTATGGGAATAAATAGAATTTCTTATCTTACTAATGAATTCTCAATATGCAATATTGCCACAAGGTGATGATGATTTACTCACGGAAAACATGGAGGCTTGAATAGAAATGGAGAGGATAGTGAGAAATGGAGAGTGGGGGTTAGTAGCCATGCATGGGACAACAGAGAATGGAGGGTTGGTAGAGAATGAACGGTCAAAGGTTTCATCAAGTGAATGAAGACCTCTAAAGTAAACAGCACCTGACAAAAGCTACTTTACTTAATCCAGAAAGCACATCTCTAATGGAGGTTTTACAGCTAACCAGGGACCAGTGGTCTGAATGAAACAATAGTACCAGGTACCAGGCTTCATGGATCCCCTGGCAACTACAAATATTGTCTTTTCTCTATCTACCCGATATAGATTCAATGTAGTTTTTCTCACAATGTCTTCTGGACTCATCCAGTTAAATATAACAAATATTGTCGAACAGCCCTGCAAAATTTTGAAGGTTGGCAAAGTTTTGTCATACTTGGGGATATTTCACTTATTATATGTTTGTTGACCCAATAAATGAGGGAAACCACCCCTGGATGTTATTTTAACAAAATTATGACTAGAAAAGATTGATTGATTGATTGATTGATTGGTGTTTAACGTCGTACTCAAGGGTATTTCACTTATATGACGACGGACACAAATACAGGACATCACAAACA
>JAVFBW010066852.1:0-17332 GCA_034783835.1 Mopalia ciliata
CCCGTGAACGGTAAAACGAAGCATGTTCGGTTCAGGAAGCGCACTCGCTACCACTGAGCCACGGCCGCGTGCCTGTGAAATTAGGAGCCGTCTTCTTCAATGTGTTGCACCCATTCAGGAAAAGATACAGTTGTTTTGTCTTTCCGTGCTTTTACTTTTGTATAATTAACTTAAATCGACCTCTACATGTGTATGAACTTTACAAAGTATACTAAAAATGCATCAACGCAATACAATTGACCGGTATGTAATGATTTTATTTAACAGAAATAAACGCCAATAAATATTGAGTTTCAATTGACAATAAAACAAGTTTCATAGCGTAAATTTCTGTCCAACATACAAAAGAATCAAAACAATAAAAGCAACAAGAAAAGAACCCATATATATTGTAACCGTGTGAAGAACATGTTAATCAGTCCTTTTGGATGGTGTTTACCTGTGTGGAACTTAAGAAATGATCAGGAAATGAATCTATTAAAGATACATGTATAGCGCGGTACAAAAATAATCACCAATGACTTTTTTATTAATATAAGTAACCTAGTATGAGACATTGTGTTCCACATTTTTAATATGCAGACGCCGTTATTATTACACATATCCTATTGATAATGTTTGGTTGTTATAATTTGACTTTACAAGATGTAAACATCGCCTTCTACCACATTAACGCTGTTTGTCATTGTCGCAAAATGGACATTGTTCGTCTTAATTGTGACTAGTACTGAAAGTACGTGGCGTTGCATTATATAAGATCATCACAGCATAAGATCGGTTCGTGGACTAATACCTCGGTCTTCTCGGTAAATCAGGCCAATTTCGCAGCCTCCACATGACAGCCACCCTGTGATATCATGACGGCGGGGAAATTTACCCGTTTGAAGCAGTCGCTGCTTTGTTGCGTTGTATTTTATGACCAACTGTCGCATTCCACCACCATTTATCAGCTACTTACTATGTATGATGTGCCTCTGGCCATGTGAGAAAATTGCACTTGTGTGCTACACTGAAAGACGCTAGTAGGTAAACTCGTTTTCTGTCAAGACAAGTCACGGTCCGGTAGGAAGATGGAAGACGTTTTATTGACCAACGTTTGGACCGAAACCATAAAACAGACCAGCGCAATAAGTATAGTGGCAAGTAGTTTCGTTTTATTAATGTAAAACAGTTTTACATAATAACTATTGTAATGCCATGCGTGACATTTAATTTATCACTCACAGTTACTCTTTTAAGTTCGATGCGCCTTTTAAAAACCATTAGATGAAGGCTTCTCCGATAACCATCATCATACATATAGTTTACAGATGGGATAGGCCTTCATATCGTTTGCTATTCCAACCCGGGTATACCTATACTGTATTGATAAACTACGCCTTTCTTTGATTCCTAAATAAGTAGATCAAATACAAGTTTTTGTGTTGAATTTGAACATTATAAATACTATTCTATTTTTCTTTTGTTTCAATCGCAGTGCTCAGATTGCTGAATCATGGATATCGAGCATGTTGACGAGTTGTGCTGCATGATAAATTGAACTCTTTATTTCAACAATTCGTTAAAACCAAAAACAATGTTTTCTTATAAAGCTGATAGCGCTTAGAACATGTGTCATGACAAGTTTCAGATAGGCTTGTGCAACATCCTATGTCAAAGGAAGCGGGTAAACAAGCCGTGTACACATATGGTCAGCTCATATCTACAATCACCCGTTTCGAATGTGAACAGGAAGTATTTCCATTTATAGTTTCCTCATTGCATCATCGCTTTTCACAATATATTTTCGGATAATGTTTAGGTATTTTTCAACAGCAGTCAGGAAAACTTTTCTTGACATAAAGCTCTTCCGCTACACATCAGCTAATGTTAAAATATATAGAGTAGAAATGACATTTGCTTAACACTTACAGCTACAAACAGTCCTCTGGCGATTAGGTTTCACTCACTCTTTTGCAAATACACTCTTTATATATAAACAATGGTTGACTGTACATGGAACAAAACCAGGTGACTATAGGCACTCAACACGTTAATTGTTTCTATAATATGTTATCCAACAAACACTTATTTACAATATTTACACATTCCAACTGGAAAACACACATACAATCGAATGCCATCCTCACACGACAAGTAGCTCTGACAAAGCAAGGATGAGAGAAGCTGGTACTCACATCACTCTAATCATTTTCACACAGCCATCAACGAGCGGGTAATCTATGTATTTAATCTTCTATTTTGTCACTATTTACTCACTCCAGCCAATCAGTAACAATAGTAATAAACGTTACAAAACACAATAATTATTGGATGTTTCTCTTCGGATTCCTTTGAGCACAATCTTTCCCCTATCAAATCGAACTTTGCATTCGAGTAAGTCCAACGTTGAAAGTACTCCCAATACAGACAGTAGGTTTATATCACGGTTTAAACTGAACTGTCACAACCATTAAAGCCACGAGTGATTTCACTTCCCCAGTCTTTATCTGTCTTCATACGCAAATCGTTTATTCTTGGTCACTGTTACAATGTGCGTTTGCATTTAGTTTTTCTCGCACCACTCTGCCTTTATCCAGTCGATAGAGGTAACATAAGAACTGAGTGTAATCGTTAGCGCACCTGTTTCACGTATGTAAAACCTCAAAAGTTAACATCATGACGAAGACTTAAAGGGGTTTATACAGCCTACGTGTACACATTCTCTATTCCCTCCAAGTACAGATTGAACGTTACATTTCCATCGGACTCTTGCAACTATTTGGAGACCATATTTTTATGTTCCATTAGAAAACTTCTTCAGCAACAGCAACATTACGCATTTGGTTTGAACTTAACTGGATGTTTGTTCATACTGTTCAACTACAATAATTGAAAAGAACTATTTTCGTATTCAAGTGTCTGATGTGCTATATACACTCATTGATTGTTATTGGTTGCATGTGGTATTGATCTCACACTCAGAATATTCACAACCGTTTGGTTTCTTCGGATTGTTGATTGTTGGAGCTTGGTTTGGAAGTGTAATATCTCGGACATAAGGAGCAAAACAAATACAACTCCATTAGTCCAGTTGAATTGATTAACTTTCTGTTGTTTTATTAAAGCGCATGTCTGATGTATATCCGAGCACAAGTGCTTTAGCTATTGCTACAATTGGCGTCTATTTTAGGAGATACTGCTCTTGGAGATTTCTGAGCGTTGTACTTCAGGTCTTAATTTCTGACGCTAGATCTTTATTCTATAACATGTATGTACGAAACCCAATAAAGAAGATTAAAGACTCCGAAAACAAGAGGAAAGAAGATTCGAGATAAGAGATCAAGATTGCGGGCGTATCTTTGTCCATTCACCCCAAATCCTTGGAACCAGTTGTGTGTAAATCCCAGCCTTGTTCGTCCGTCCTGATTCACTATCGGCTGCAGAACAAATAAGCATCAATTACAAATCTAGTTAACTCGAATCAATACCAATTATGGCAAATTCAACACTTAACGGCTTTTCTAGTTTTTGTTCCACAGATTTTGTCGTAAAGGCGTTCACCTCAATCTCCGCCTTATTAAATATAATTGTCTAGAAATGCATCGAGCGAACTTTTTCTCGTCTGTTTAAAATGAGAGATGCCGTAATTGCGTGACCAATTCAAATTGATACCTGGAGAAAAAACTAGTTAACCGTTATCTTAAATCCGGACTAGCCAATTTATTGACGATGGTTAGGCGAGGCTCCAGACTAGCGATAGCCATCCACACAATGGGGAAGCGGACTTTGATCGTACCAACTCTAGATTGGAGGCGATAAGATCGGTATATAGGCGTAATTAATGGATATGGAGCTGGAAATGAGACTTAATGAGTGGGAATAAAGCTTTGGAACAAATCTGGGAGCATGTTTAACTGCTTCTGACTGACAGCTTTTAACCCAAAATACAGTTAGACCTATTGCACAGAACAACTATCAAGTGTTATTTTCATACAAAATGTGGTCGATTTTTTCTGACGTTTTATGGAAATTCGTTCAACGGGCTATAGAATAGAGGCTTTTATTATATTATTATCAAGGAAACTTGACAGCTTGGAGAGTAACAGTTCTTAACCTGTGTAAGAAAAGCTGGCATTTAACACACGTATAACGTATCAATAGTAAAGCGTACATATTAAAAGCAGCTGCCTCATCCAATGTCGACTGATCAACTATTCTCTCGGGAAATCAGCATTAAAGGAACACAAAAATCATGGCGCCTGTCTGTGGACATCTCAAATCAAGATGTCAGAGATAATGAACGTATTGGAAATAGTGGTAGAGGTTTGAAACTTAGTTTGGAAGTCGTCCAGACTGAATTGTACCCAAATAAACCAAGTTGCAAGGCAGTGAAATTAACGCGATACTCACCCTCATTTCATGTCGCTGGTCTCTGGCAAATCCTCGAGAATAACCGCTAGTTTCATTAGACGGGGCCTCGGCACTAAACGGATTGGGTCTGTGATAAGCCCGGGCTAATACATTGGCTACAGCAAACTCAATTAATGCCGAAAAGACAAATATTAAACATGTAGACATCCAGATATCTATAGCTTTGGTGTAGCTGACCCTGGGTAAAGTAGCACCTGCCGCTGACGTCTGTGTGGTCATAGTGAGGACTGTGAGTACCCCCAGAGAGATACGGGCAGGGACAGAGTCTACATTTAACCAAAATGACACCCAGGATAGCATGACAATCAGAACACTAGGCACGTAAATCTGAACTAAGTAGTACCCGAGATTCCTCTCCAGCGTGAAGCGGGCCTCCAGACACGAGTGTTCGTCTGAAACAATATGACATTTACTATTTCTCTATCAAAGCATTTGCTGAAAAGAGATGTGCCACAATAAACAACGACTAAATTATATGATAAATTCAGTTACTTTAAGGTATGTACGCACAATCATTCGTGACGTACAATCATTCGTGGCAACAATGAGATGAAGCAGACATATGCGATATCCCGGGATCAATATTAACAAAGTCCAAGTTCAACAGCAACTACATTTAGGCTTAGTATGGATACTTACTGCATTCTATATTAAAACTATCAGTCTTTCAGAGATCTGTGTTACTAATACTATACCAAATGGTTTACAAAAGCTTTATATGTTTTCCTTCTAGTATTGTCTCGTGTGTGTTTTCAGACAAACTGACTAATTGGGGTTCATATAGTATATACCGTACCTGCTCTAGGGTGGAATTTCTTCGGGCAGTATTCTCTGATACCCCGCCTGACCTCAAACTGGGGCAGTTTCATGGCATCGTTGTATAATGAGACAGGCTTGCTCGTGTTGCTCCATATCAACAGAACCTTGGATTCTGCATAACCAACTAGACGGAAAATAGAAATTAAAAGTAAGATATTAACTCGCCATCTTGAATGCCGCATTTTATCATTGTTCCTCAATTTAAATGACACCCCTCGTCTAATAGGAGCGAAATCTAAATTTAAATGACAACCCTCATTTAATAGGTGCAGTATATAAATTTAAATGAAATCCCTCGTCTTTTAAAGTGCGACATGTAAATTTAAATGACACCCCTCGTCTTATATGTGCGACATGTACATTTAAATGACACCACTCGTCTAATAAGTTCGGTTTCTAAATGTAAAGGACTCCCTTCGTCCAGGTTCATTATTTAAACTTGAATGAAACACCTTGCCTAATAGGCGCGATATTTAATTTAAATGAGACCCCATGGTCTAATAGGTGCCGTGTCTAAATAGATATGTTACCCATCGTCTCATTAGGGGCAATATCTAAATGTTAAATGACACCCCTCTTCTAATAGATGCGGTATCCAAATTTAATGACACCGATAGTCTAATAGATGCACTATCTAAATAGAAATGTTACCCCTCGTCGAAAAGGTGAGATATTTAAATTTAACAGACTTTCTTCGTCCAGGTGCATTTTTTAAGTTTAAATGACACCCCTCGTCTAAAAGTAGCGTTATCTAAATTTAAATGACACCCCATCGTCTAATAGGTGTGATAACTAACTCTAAATGACACCCCTCGTCTAAAAGGTCCGATATTTAGATTTAAATGACACCCATCGTCTAATATGTGCGATATCTAAATTTAAATGACACTCCTCGCCCGGAGTACTTGACGTCAGTGGACGCTGCTTACTGTGCGATTTTATCAGATCTGCATAGAGCGCGATGAAATCTAGTGATCTAGTATAGATCCAAATGAAGTAGCTTCAGAACGAACAACAAACACGCATCGATGTATTTGTATAGAGTGTGTTTAAATTCAAAATCCTAAATGTTTCGCTGAAGCTATACATGTCCCTCATATTTATTTCCACATTCAACTTACAAAATTGCTGCATCAGTATTGGAGTCACTTTAGTTTTGTTGGCTTAACTCCGTAGTGAAAGCTGTTTCACTCGCATGGCGACGTGCCACCCCAATGGATGAAGGGCCCTTCCCCCTAAATACCATTGGCAAGAAACAAAGATCAGGCAAGACACATACAGGGCAATCACATGACGCACAACATAAACATCATAAACAGATTGCCTTCATGTTCCTCGTCAGATTTGAGAGCACCAGGCCAACCGAAATCTCCATGTTACCACTCGTGATCCACTTAATAGGTTCTTAAGGCATTACAACCTTCAACTAATTAAAAGGTAGCTTTACAATAACAGCAGTGTCATTTTGACCAAACTCACAGCTTTGTATTTGAATTGGACACGATTGAGAATCCAGCGGGTATTTCTTCAGGTTCATCGGACATCCCAGCGTTAAAGATACCCTGTGTTAAGACACCATAACAATTATGTATCTGAATTGGAAAATATGTCTACAGAAATTTGCTCTTCTATAGTTAGGACTAATGATATAAGGAAGGAAATATAACAATCCGAATTCATTTGTAATACAAGTCAAAGCAGAGAAAGTTTTGTAAATACTGGGACATTTTTTATTAGAGCAGCATGATGTGTTTTAAAGAAAACCCGAATCGAAACCTCATATATGTTTTCAGATTCTTTCTACAAAAGGTCGTAAATGAAACCTATCCTGTTAGTTTAAAACGACCATCGTTTCTTGTCTCTCTAATTTTCTAATTGAGCTATGTCAATTTTATAATTGGATCTTTAACAATGTGTAATGCACAAACTACAGTCAAATTAATCCACACGGCCATGTCTATAGGTACTTTTATCATTAAACGGAAGAGCTCCACAAATATGGACCAATCAAATATCTTTTCTTTTTTTTTCAAAAAAGGTGCCTACGTCACGAGACCTGTAGAGTTGACTGTTTAAACCTTTGACAGTTGCGCCAATGACCTATATAGGCAATTATTTCACACATGTTAATAACCCGTAACACAGAAGAGTGTTAGTCGCGTGACGTCATGGACAAGGCGGCCACCCACAAAATGTCCGCCGCCAGTGGCCGTAGGAAGGTATATACCTGTAACACTCGGGTTATTTTACAAAATGAAGAAACGATGTCGATGCCATATTTAAGTATATTTAATAGTAAATTTCCAAGGGATATAGAGGTAATTTCAGCCCAGAGTATCGCTTTAAATGATGTGAAAGTGACTATGCCTGCAAATCGCCACAAGGGCTGCAGGAACCGAAATACCGACATGGAGTGCTATCCGACAGCATCTAACACTCCTTATAGATTCGATATAGATTACAATTATGATAACATGATTGGAGGGTTTTCATTTACCTTGTAGCATAAAATATATTCCCATTCTCAAATATTCTCAGCATTTTATTGGGAGACGTGATTTCATGGACATAAGCTTCTTTCTCATTGGGAAAGAAAACATCTGGCAGCCATACCCGACTAATCGCAGCTACATCTAACTCTAGGTATGTGGAATTCAGACTAAATTTCCACTTTAATCTTGTATCTGTCCACTCCAAAAACAATAACATATTCACTGTAAAATCCTGTAAGCAAAACAAGTGTATACGTTAGGTAACATGGGCAAGATATAATCATTTATTAAATACAAGTTTGCCGTAATGGTTTGTGTACCCTATACACGTAGAGATTTATAAATGGATATGACTGTGTGCAGATGTCGTTTCCCTTTTATTGTTGATGGAAAATCTTCTCTAACAGCCATTTAGCGCGTACATGGGTTATTTATAGGAAACGATTGCATAAGATGACGCAATAAGATATCTAGTAACTCTTCGCATGAAACCACCCACATTCTACCTTGTGCTAATGGAGATTATCTTAAATATGAACATGATGGTAATGGATGTATCGCCATATTTGCTATCGTCTGGGAAATGTGTGTAATTAAGTAGTATTTGCGTCCGTACTCTCGTGGTTTCAAAAGGTAGAAATTGCCAGTATTAATTCGCTAGAACTACTTACCATTGATGACTCCCTGATGGCATCAAAGCTGTGTACATAAAGGTCCACCTGAACCTCCGTGGGCTTGCCTGCAATTATCGAACATAAAGAAAGTCATTAAGATAGCCCATCATTTCACTAGCAAACAACAAAGAATCCTTGTCAAAATACATTATGTCTCAGTTCGATCAGACAAAAATAATCTGCACTAAAAACACCACAAAAGAAATATACACGACGGTTCGCTGCTTATATTCTCTAACATTTTCAATAATGGTAGAAATTTATTGGGCCACGTTCGATTTTGAAAGCGAAAGTGTAGGTGTTTTAAAGTAGGCAATCATCAAAACCAGTACCAGTTCACTTATTTTAAGTGCAAACTATTTTTGTCAAGAATAAGGAATAATAAACTTTAATATTACTTAGATGTCTAGCAAAAGACGTGTATTTATGTTCATTTAATATGCAAAAGACGTGTATTTATGTTCATTTAATATGCAAAAGACGTGTATTTATGTTCATCTAATATGCAAAAGAGTTTTTTCCAAAACGCAACAAATCCATTTTCAATAGTTCGATAATAAAAGTATTCTGTAGCTAGGTTCTTATTGGACTTTGCATTGAATGCATAGAGTTGCCTATTTAATCTAAGGGGATTTTAATCCTTTTGCGAAAAGCCGAAGGCATCATGGACAGGTAAGGAATGAACTATTCTTTGTTGTTTCAGAGAGGTAACGTAATTTTTTCTTGTATTTGGCGTTTATTGCGTTTTGGTAAATTAGGAGTCTATAATCCAGATGTTCATGCAGAACACATCATGCCGCAACCATAGACTTCTCCCCTATCCCCTCTCTCACACCGGATAAAATTGGGCTTCATTTATATAATATAACTGTTCAGTCCAAGTCATATAAAATAGCGAAAATGGTAAATTCTCAAAACATAAGTTATACTTACGACTTTCTACATTTGGTGGTATAATTTTGTCGTAATATTTCTCTCCGAAAAGCAAATTATACATCTCTGTTCTGCAATTATATAACAGAGAACATATATAGTTTTCTTTACATTGGTGTATTAAAGTGTTCAACCGAAAAAATAGAAGAAAAAAATGTCAACCGCACCAGAAGAAAAACATGTTAAAAGTTGTGGGATTAAAGTAAAAACGTACAGCTCTTAGATCTTCCAATGACAGCGATGATAAAATCTAATAATACACATGTACCAGGATGAAGCAAGCGATTGACCATCTCTCAAAAATTGTGTATTCAAATATTGGCCACATCGCGAATATTATTTATCAAGGACACGGTATGGGAGGAACCATATTCCAATACAGCCATTGAATTAATTCAATCACTAGGTTTATACAGAAATGACCTAGATCTTGCTAAATTCATTGCAGCGGATTTTGACACCCGGCTGTCACTCCGAATCAAGTTCACTGCCATTGAAGGCCAAACTTTGAAACTTTGCCAAATCTGGATTGGGTTTCATGTGGCAATATTTGTCTCAAACAAATAGCCGATTTATATTCCAAAGCTAACAGTTTACATTCGTCTATAATTTGGCCATTCCGACATTGGTGATAAGATGGTAAGTTGTGTGTAGACAAGGACCATATTGTCTGAGGGATTTCCCAAGTGTTTATAACAAGGAGACTATGTTATCACTAGAGAGAGAAATTGCACTGTGTAATCAGCTTAGTACATCTGTTATAGCATGAATAACCGCCAGCTCTCTCCTCTTACAAAGTCTCCTATCTTTCAGTGGTTTCGTGTTTTAGAATGCAACTACACTCGCCGTCTTTGTATTGCTCGTTGATGTATTATAGCAAGGTGATTAATCATTGCCCGATGTGATTCGAGTACATTGCTAGCCGTGCATTGCTAGCCGTGTTGGGACAGTAGCTTAGCTCACTCAGTACATAGTATACGATAAGCACCCATTTATACTCATAATGCGCTAGCTAATGCATATAAAGCCTACCATGTACAAACATATATTCTGCTACTTACAAACTATAATAGGCTACATGTGGCAGTGGTCACTATAGATACCTATATTCAAGTGAGGTCTTCATTGACGTTAGTCAGTTTCCGCTTGTACTGGTCTAGTGATGTGTTCTGTTACTAAAGCCGGCGAGAAACCTGTGTATCGTTAATCATAGAATAACTCAGCCATATGTCTTTACACCTGAAGACAAGTGAGGCATATGTAAGATTGACTAATGGTATAACTAGATTCCTGCGGATCACAGACCTTGTCTGTTTCATAAACAGTCACTATTTTGTCAACAAAATGCTGCAAATGGATCATCCAGTGCTTATTGGCAGACCGTTTTTAACGAACATTTTTGTTAAGTAATACCTCAAAACCCGCCAGTTGGTAAAAAACGCAAACACAAGCAGACCAAAGAACGTATCAATCATATGTTGCGTTGATGAAGTTAATAATCGCTGACTCAATAAATGAAAGATGGTCGCGTTTGACCGTGCTTGACCAATTGTAAAGACAGCTCTCACATAATAGTTATCATGTTTTAATGAATATCTGAAATACATTTAAATATAATGCTCTCATATCATTTTGTGTTGTCTTGATTGCGCTTATCGGCACCCATCAATTGGTTCCAGTGTAATTCGTGTTGCATATGTCCAGGGCAACTAATACAGGAAGTATAGGCTCTACTGTGCATTAGTGATGCTAGCTGAATTTACGTATTCCAAGTCATGCCTCAGTTATTAAGGTGCCAAATGCCCTTATGTGAAACTGCCGTTTTGTAGCGTTTTTAACACATACAATAGAAGACACTATTTCATCGACTAATGAATTGCATTTCCTTAGTCCCTTGGAATGAAACCTCTAATTGCCTGTCAAATGATGTCTGAGATATTAACATAAAAACGTAGACTAATGAATCCTTTGCGGACCAGTGTACGAAGAGATATGAAGACTCTTGCTTCTCGGATATGGTCCCGAGAAGCACAAAGTTTGCTGCTGTCAACTAAAACGTTTACTTCCCTTCAAGAGACTATAATCACGGGGAAAATCCGATTGTGATGTTAAATTTATTTTCTTTCTTGACATTAAAAAACACACATCAAGTATTTCGGCCGCAGTTTAAGATCACATAAGCAGTAGCCATAACTATTGACAGTAAATCATCTAGGAATGAGGCTGGTTGGTGCGCATTAATTTAGTTCCCATGAGACGAGCTATACAATTCTTAAGGAAAATTGGCCTTGCAAAAAAAAAAAAAACTCGCTCTAAAGTAAAACAAAAGTTTTTCTGATGTGTTATCAACCAAAACATTTATATTTGTTGTTATCCTCACAATGTAAGTTAGCCTTTTTCTGCACATAGATGTGGTTATTTGTCTTTAATATATGCTAAGTCGACGAGCAGTTACTTGATTTATATCGTTTAAATTGTATTAAAAGTCGGATAGCACGGTTCAATCTGTCATCGGAGAATCAGTGCTTGTTTTTTTTATAATCTAATCGTAGAACTAGTTTAAAATCCTTAATAAGGAGAAAAGGTTCCGCACTTTAGTGTAACCAAGTACGTTATACTCGATTGATGTTTGAATTAAGCGTAAACTATTAGTCATATACAAGCGGGCCAGATCAACTAGACCCTGGCAGACCGCAGGGCAATTGGCACCGAACAGCACCGAGTGTCTACCATCAGCAATCAGGAGTTCTCCGTCTGCTTTGCAGAATATTTGGCAAGCGATTCCAGCTGTATAGAAACTTACACCCTGAATGGTTGGAGTGAAATGACAGCTGGATAGAATTTTATAAGAACACATCTTGTTTGTAATTTAACAATCACGATATACAACGCCTACACGTTTACGTAATGACGATCATATTTAGGCAAACGCATTGGTGTTTGTAAAAGTTGAATTAGATTTTTAATGAAAATTAAAGATGCACTCGAAAATTAAAGCATTCTATTTCTCAGAAAACCGAATAGTTGTATGTTATTAATCTTTGAAATTACTGATTTCACCTAGTTAATATGCAATATACTTTTTAATTAATGCAATCAAAACTTTAAGAACAAACATATTAGTGGATGAAGAAACATACCTTCCTAGCGAGCTGCTTCCATATGCATAGCTTAATAAATATCCGAGAATGTACATCAATGGAACAGCTTTGAATGGTAATTCCATGTTTAACACCTCACAAATATCCGACAAACTTCCACGGCACAAAAAGACAGAATGCCAAACATTTATAAGTGCAATATAACCCAAAAGTATGGTGACTGAGGTTTATAATGTCAGTGCAGTCCTGTCAAGAAACAGCCCCGGAATCCGGGATACTGGGAATATTTAACATCTCACTAAAGCTAACCAACTTTCTCTGAACTTCTCCAACGATCGGCAGTTCTGGTAAGCGATGGTTTCACTGTACTCGACAGAAGCGACGAGCCTGAGCTGGTACCTCTTATCCCATATTTCTGCTCAGCAAATATGCAACGTTAGCGACTGGCGGATCGATCCCTCTGTTCCCGTGCAACTGGCATTAACAACTATAAAGCACGATTGAAAACAATGTCAACTACCTACTCAACCGCTGTCCTCTTCAAATTATATTGGCCGAGCCTCGTCTCTTCCACAAACCTAATGATTGGAGGAGTGGCGGACTGGCCTGCAAAGGGCTATTTGGTCGATAGGCAAATTGATGTCTCAGGAACGCTGAACTTTGATAGAGTGCTACAAAATGAAACAGTATGAGTGTAGATCTTCTCTCGGGGGATATTGTGTGTAAAACATCTCTAGATCAGTATATTAATCACTTGTCCCGTCAGCCCGTTCTTCCTGCAGATACACCGAGAAAAGCATATAAATGCAGACTATGGTGGTTGGGTCGGAATTGAATTATCCGGGATTTCTTTGTGAGCTTCTGCTGTTCCAGGAAGCAGATTATAGTCGCGGTTCTGTAGCTGAGCTATAAAGCTGCTGCAACTAAATGAACTTCTTCAAGACCTCAGTGTTTTATAAGCTTATCATAGACACAGTGTGACATTGTGACGAGTTATCCCCAAATGAACAGGATCAAAGACTACTCCGAACATAATTCAGAAAAATCTTTAAATAGGTTTTCTGATGAATGGCTACTCTGGGGTCCGGCTTAATTTAGATTTATACAAAGGAAACAATGCAGTGTGTACTAATTTGAGTATACGAGGCATGTTTTTTTATTTTATCTTCGTCAGAGATATGAAAAACAATATTAATTGCCCAACATAAGCGACAAAAATTGGTTTTAAAACACAGTATAATATATTGATAAAAGTGACTTTTCGAACTGAAAAATGGTCACTTGAGTTACATTTAATATTAGGTTAATGTTTATTCTATGGGGATTGAAATTCACAACATTTATCTGGGCCTACGATGCCGTTTTTTTATTATGCTAGCTTGATCGTTGGCATGTTAATTATCCAACCATTAGGTCTGAGTTTTGTTTCCAAACAAATTAAAAATAAAAAAATACATATAATACAGTGTGAGTTGTCATTTGTGAAAAGCTATGGAGTACACATTAGGGCATGTTATCGGTACAAATATATTCAAATGTGTATAGTTACTTGCTATAATTATTAACAAATTCAACGAAATACAAGCAAACAATTTACACCTATTTAAAGTAGTTCCCCAAGAAATCAAGCTCGTAATACTATTATGAGTTGTGCAAGAACAATGTCCTGCGAGTAACTCATTTTCACATATATAGTTACAGATCATATATGATTATTTAGAATCTGGACTTCTAAGTTTCACTTTAGAAATGAAATACTAACTGGACTAGTAACTTGACAACCAATACCTTTAAAAGGCACATGTGAAATAATCGAGGAAAATGAATACATTACAAAGTATTGGAATCCAGTCTAACTTAGAGACAATGAAGATGATTGCATGAGTTATATATGATATTAGTAAAGTGGGAAGCTGACCTCGTGCCATGGCAGGAGTGTGCTGGCAATCTGGGTACATCAGTAGATTTCCTCAGAGACTTCACGCACTTCCTTAAGGTGTTACAAACGTGAAGTAGAGTTATATGTGTTCTTAAAAGCCTGATGATATGACTACATAATTGCAGAGCAGCTTCTTAATTGTGATTGTTTTACCTACAAATTTCCTCATATCACCTACATTTTCTTTCTCTATACAATGAAAATATACATAAATAATCCCGGGGAGGCAAGCAAAAAAATGATCTGCAACAAAAATGTATATTTACTTTTAAGATTTAATTTGAGGCAATTAATGTCTTTTACTGCAATAGTTACACGCACCCAAAAGTAACATACCGGTAAAAGCATCTTTCATTCACTAATGGTTTACATCATGTTAAAAGTACGTAACGACGACCTTAGAAAGACTGATAATCCCCATATATTGTGTTCAAATGCCCGTCACATTTCGGAACAGAACTTACGGCAAATTGATTTATGTCCTTTTGTCCTCCACAGATATAACAGATATTAGGGCTTACTCGCGCGCAGCAGTTAAGATTTAATTAATTTTACTGGGCTACGTGAATGAGTCTTACATTTCAGGCAGAGAACAATATTTAAAAGGCCTGTAGATGTGAGATGTAAAGGAATGTGTCTGAATATCAGTTATTTAGTCTCATTATACCTATAGGAAGATGTTCTGTTTCCGCCAGCTTTACAGTATGCTTATTTAATAATCAACCATGGGCAATCAACTCCGGCACAATCTTCGTATTGACTACCAAACACTTTGTTCCTTCCGAAACTCAATAGCTTTTAGCATTGTAATTATATTATATAGCAGGCCGTCAGTTGTCGAATCGACAGAGAAATAATCCAGAGAGAGGACACAGAACTCGATGCAGTTTTGCTTTGAACGGTTTATTCACTGTTTGATTATAGTGAACTCATCGTAAAGACATTTAAGCATTGTGAATTTTTCAAGCACATATACAGAAGTGAACTCAAACTCGATTAGACTACGTAATTATTTTACACGGCTTGTTGTATTTTAATGTTATGGAATTTCGATGGCGGGGGAAAGGAACCCCTTTCGGAGTGTCATGCTCGTTCTCTTAGTTCTGTATAGTTTTATACCAGCGGTCGCATTTTAGAACCAGATCGCCAGAAATAAACATTAAAACGTTAAAATAATCAGTGGTTTGAGCGGCAGCATGTAGGCCTATTGTTTATATTCCAGTAGTTATCAGTCAGAAACAAGAGAAGTTTAAAACCATGGGAATCCATGTTGATGAAGGATTTTTCCTATGAAGCTGTGCAAATATCTACGTTGGAAGTTTGTCAGTAACTAAAAGAGAGATAATTGAAGTGTTGCTGTTTATTTTAAAACCTTCAATTTGAGTACAAAGAGGCAACATGAAGCCGATTTGCGTGTAAAGTGTTTGCATTACGTCCTGTGATTAGTATCTACTTGTCTTGTCTAGTGTATAATTGTTGCCAGAGCCGCATGTCGAGGCTGGTTTCCTTCCTCCATTGGACACACCGGCCGTCATGTGATGAAATAACCATAGGTACGGCGTTAAACGACAATCAATGTCAAAATCTAATTTTACACAAGCCCTTGGTCCAATCTTGCAGCAATGTCACCTCCAAATTATTTCCCTTTTATTTGCATGTCCTTCATCTTGTAATCGACAATGTATAGTATAACAGTTTTGTGTTCATATGTATGGATGTTTTAAACCAGATAGTTGTGTCATGTTCTGCAACCTTAATTTCTATTTACACACCTTAAAATAAGTTACTGAGTATTAGGCGTGTGTGGCTGGGCCACCCATCTCTGATATATAGGTAACCAAACGACTGGTAAGTACCGAAAGCTCATAGCACTCACTCCTTTGAACTCGATAATGAAATAAACAATCTGTTTTCTAATGGAAAAGACAAGCTGTAAACTGCCTTCTCTGAATTAAAGTCGCGATAAACGGAGTCAGCAGCAAATTGCAATAAACAAAGTTAGAATCCAGCTGTTGAATCCAGCATTTCTCCTCACTGATGCGGATTTGGATGAGTTTTTTATATCAGAATTGGCGAAGTACTGGAGGGTATTCTTGTGACGGTTTAAACCCGTCGATATACAGGGAGCACCATCACTGTTCATTTAGGTTATCTATAGATATCCCGTTTGACGGACTAATTGTGTTTATGCAGTGTGGACTGTATTGTTCTAATTGTTCCTTTGTTTGATTGGAGTTTAACGCCGTTGTTAGGGATATTGCACTCCCGTAACGGTGTGCCAAGCCCAGAGTAAGCCAATATCGATACAACAAGACAAATACTTTTTGTGACCGAGTATATTTGGCAGTTCGCCTACATATTGGTTTACATGACAGACAGATGCTATGGAAGTGTACTGAACTGCGCCGTTGTTCTATGCATGAATTGATACAAATATGAAGTCGAATCCCCCAGCTGATAAGTGTTTTTATCTCTCATTTCAGGCATCCGGCTTGGAATATATATGTACCATACTATCTATAAAATGGAAATTGTGAGTCTATAAAGTAATTGACGGTATCGATGAATCGAATGGTAACAATATATGTTAATTTTAGTACACCCCTGAAGATTACAACCCAAGGAGTCATTATAAAGAGTTGAACGTATGTGTATACTTTGGAATTTATTTGCAGTGAAGTTACAAACAGTTTGGTTAGTCTATGATAATTCTAACCACATCCATAATTTATTCTGAAATCGAATGTTTTTGAAGATTTTTAAATATAGCGAATACAGGCCACATATCTTATGAAAATATGCAGTTATAATTATATCAACTATATCCAAGTGGTTGAATGTCAAAAACCTGCATGATACTGTAACCCTGCATGTGGTTTAACACACCCACATTGGTGTTTACTAAAGATCTTAGTGTTATCTACCTGGGCTGGTCAATCCCTGCCCTATAATCCGGGCGCT
>JAVFBW010066962.1:2929-17331 GCA_034783835.1 Mopalia ciliata
AACTGGCTTTCGTGAAGATATATCCACGCATTAAAATAAAATTCATACATAAGTTTAAAAAAAAAATGCCGGGAAAACTAAAAAAAAAAAATGATTATCTTACTCGAGCTTCCTCGATCAAATGAAACACCCTACTTTTAAAACACTATTATTATTATTTTTTTAAAAACCAACATTATAATTGGATTGTATTACACCCTTACAAAGAGACCGTTTGAATCGCCAATGAAACACAGATGTAACATTATTTGACGTTTCGAACTTTATGACATCTTTTTCTCAGAGATGACCTTTCCCGCATCACCTTAGTTTCGAGTGAACCATACTCTTCTCGCGTTAACTTCGAACACGGCTAGATAGTCTGGTAACAAAGAATATTAAATGTTTCAGAAAGAAAATGGCCGTCATATGGTCCGGTTATCGTACAGTTGTTTTTCTGATGGGTTAATATTTAAATATATTTCAAAAATGAAGCCGAACCCCAAACCTTTGTATTTATTTACAAATAAATTAATTTTAGGTTTATTTGTTGAAGTTGAAAAGTATCATCTCGGACCTCATATGATGGTCGCCATTTTGATATGCATGCAGATAAACCGAAAAACTTAGCCCGCACTGTGAATGTAAATTAACATTTTCCATCTGTTTAAGAATCAGGGAGTAATATACCCCTAATCAAAATTTGCGTGTTTATTTAAGTGTGCGGATGGAGTGCGAACGGCTGTAAATTGGCTTCAGGTGAGTTTGCGCTATATTGGTGCATATACATACATCTATCCAGGAAAAGCGGAGTGACTATACCAGGTTAAGCCATTTGAAACATTACTGTTCAATACCCTGTATACAGTTTATGTCTAAGCCATTCTAACTATATTTATAAAGGCGTTTATTTATTTCAGGGCACGGATTAACAGGACGCGATGGGGAGAAGGGGTCACCGGGTGCCGGCGGTAAAAAAGGACAAAAAGGAGAACCTGGTAAAGTCAAATATAAACACTCATCATAGCACGAACTACAAGGGAGCTAACTCCAAATACAGAATATCTTTTGTTAATACCAAGGTTGGCATCGTATACTCATGGCGGGCGACGGGGTACACAGTTTCGCTATACGTTTGTAAAATATATTTTAGTTTTAAATATTTACCGCCATATTTCTATACGAGCTTTTTCAGGTGTTTGGATTGTCCAATTGTCATGGTTTCACAGCTCGCTTTCAGGAACAAACATTATCGCATTTAATTTGTTCTCCGCCCAAAAACAACCGCATATAATTGACTGTTTTGTAAAAGACTACCCCCCCCCCCCCCCATCCACCCACCCACCCCCGCCAACATAACCACCGAAAAGAACACAAAATATATATTCCCAACAGAAGATTCAATAAATTTAAAGGAATATGAGATGAAATTTGTTTTAAAAACAAGGATTATTCCAAACATATTTATGAATTATTTTATACAAAATTCAGATCAATTCCGCACTTGTTTAGGAAAATTAAACATTACATGCGTTTCGGAATTGTTTCCAAAACTTGTAATTTTTTTCTTTTCTATCTTTTCACCATAAAAGTCAATTTACGATCTCTTGTAATTGCCAGAATTAAAGTTTAAAGCTGAAAACAAAGCAAACTAATTTGATGAAATGAAATCATGGTTCTGTGTATGGAAACAAACAGCGCTGATTTAGTGGTTTTAACACGCAAAACATTGACAAGCGATGTCATGTTTCATTTTAAAGCGTATTAAATTATTTCAACATCCTAAGAGTTGAGTAAACTCTCAGTTGCTTTAATGGACTCCCGAGGCCTGGACCTTTTTCAGTGATCAGTAATTTTTCCTAGAGCAAAAGTACATCTTCGTTAACCAAGTGTTTTATTCCGAGCTACCGTGCATTACAACGCCTGGCGGACATAGCCATTTTTACCAGAATATACATCCACGCAATTGATTGGCTGTATCAGAACCTGTAGGCATCCAATCAGATGGCGTGTTACTATCAGGTTTGGCTATTGAAAAATACGGCCATTGTCAATAAAGAAAGCCATAGATAAAACTGGATGATCTTGATTGGATGTAATTTTAACAGGGGGAGCTTACATGAACCTTGATAAATGTATTCGCGGGAGTGTGTGTGGGTGGTGGTGGTGTGGGGGCGGGGGAGGGGGCGCTATGAATTTTGGTCGGTCCGCCAAGGGTTGTAATGTAGTGTAGCTCGGAATAAAAATCTTGGTTAGCAGAAGGAACAAGAAGGAGGAACAAGAAGGGAACAGTAGGAGAAACAAATGCTGTTTCATAAATTGAGTTTTCTGACTTACTTGTTTACGGATTATCTCCTGACCTTGTCGTCCCCATTGTCATCCAATATTACTCTTGTAGTCAAAATCTCAAATCAAGTCTTTGCTTCGAGGGAACGTCGTGTCCTTGACCTGTAGGAAACAGAAACAGAATTGAATCGTTGTAGAAGTTTCCATAAAATTTGCTTTTATGTACTGACGAATGTCTGCTAATGCTCAGGATAAAATTAGATATCGGTGGTTCACGTCTCAATATATACTTTCTGTTCGATATGAAAGTTGGAAAGGAAAATGACTAACAGGACTACGATAAATCGAACAAACTGCATGCCAAGAACAAAAAGATCACAGGAAAATACAAGACACTCACAGGACAATACAAAGACATCACAAACATATCGGCTTCCTGGACCTCTTTAGCCCAGAAATTACCAGGCCAGGAAGCTCATTCGAATTCATCAGCTCTACCAATGGCAAAAATATCACAAATGTTCATGGTTTATATATAGGCCTACTCAACATTGATAAAATTTATGAAATTGTAAAACCTGGTTTCTCTTTATTATAGGCTATACTGTTCACTTGGAAACAAGCCCATGGACATTACCAACAACACCAGGTAACTAACTATTTACTGTTTAATCGGGTGACTGTCACCATTTGTAATTTTTAACCAGTGCGGAATTAATCATTAAAAACAAGTAAGGTAAATTTGTTTGCTTTGATTTGTTTGTTTGTCTGATTGGGGTTTAACGTCGTACTCAAGGGTATTTCACTTACATGACGACGGGTTGTTCACTTCACACTAGTCATTGCCTTTTTATAGTGGAAAACCAGGAGGAAACTTTAGAAAGCGCAGTCGCTAACCACTTAGCCACGGGCCTTGTTTGTTTTTAACCTTGTCCTGTACTTATATCATTAATCGATTGAATTGTCCTTCACACTAGGATATACACACGGTCTGATTGTTGGTTTGCTTGTTAGTTGTCGTGACTGGATTTTTTGTGAGTACGCAGTCAATGTCAACTAAGCCGATAGCGAAACCAACTCAATATTTGTGAAATTGTTCCTGACTAGATTGTTGTTATCTATGGAGTTCGCAATACTAACATGACTGATTGTTAGATTGATTGGTGTTTTGCGCAGTGCTTAAAGCTATTTCACTTGTATGACGGCGGTGCTTTCCAACAACAATTTTAGCTAGCATAACAAAGATGTGAAGTGTTTCCATAATGTTGTAAAGTTAATTTTCCTCAAGTGCTAAATAAAGACAGCATTGCTACTCTTCAAACAAACTACCCTTAGCCGGGGGACCAGTTTGACTAACAGACTTATTCATTGTTGATCCATTCAATAGTTAATAAAAAAATTGACTGATTCATACAGTTCTTGGTTGGTATACTAGTTGTTTTTGGTTCTTTCTTAGATTAGGGTTTTACGCCATAGTAAAGATTATTTTACTGTTTTGACAATATACAATCCCAATGAAATAAGATATCCACTCTAGACGGACACGATTTGAAACATATAACAAGATTAAAGAAAAGCACAGGAAGCAAAAAATGGTAAAAAGATGTCATTTTGACAGGAAAGGCATTCATCAAATCGAATTCCTGTGACAGACAAACTGTAATCATTTCTTGAAATATCGTTCTATTTGTCCTAGAAATGTTAACGCTTTTTCCTTAAGAGTTGAAATGTGTTCATACAAGTACGAGTTTCTCCTTATAACCAATATTGTTTATTTTTTAGAACCAACAACGACCCCCAGCACACCACCGCCAACAATAGCACCACGTGAACGAGGTGAGTTAATGTCTCAACATAACAGGTCATTGACAAACGAAACAATCTTAGCCGCAGAAGATCCAAATTACCCGTGAGGACACACTATCATCAGTGCCGTCCAATAGTGCGATCGGGATCAGCTGTGGCATTGATCGTTTCTCAGAAAGGCAATCTCAGAAATAGTATGATGGGAATTTAGAAAGGGTGGCAAGGGAGGTAACTCGATCTTTGGAATAGGTTCTTTGACGTCACAACATTCGTGATTGGTCCCGTTCACAAGTACGTCACAGGCGTCTATCTCATGAAGTTTTTTTTAGAACACTCTCGAAAGCCCCGAAACGTACAGCCCCATCATCTCGGAACTCATACCATCATCGTGATTACGCCATGAGTTATTTTTTTTCCAAATCAACATATAACATCAACTATTCGCCTTATTAATAGAGAATATTCGAAGTTTTCATCTGTTTTGGGTTCAGATTATTATGTACCAGTCCCTAGACAAAATTTGCAAATTTGAAAGCAATATGGAATTATCTGGGTTTATTAAAGTGCAATTGTGGTGCGCATTCAGCGGCAAACAGACTTCCGGCGAACCAAATGTACAATGTTTCATGCATATTCATACACTACCACGACCGAGCGTAGTGATACAACACTCAGTAATGAAAACCATGAGGGTTTAACCAATTGATGAATACGTTTGTTTGTTTGATTGGGGTTTAACGTCGTAATCAATGCTATTTCATTTATATGGCGGCGGATTGTCCTCTTGATATGTTGTCTTGCCTTATTACGGTGGAAAACCGAGAGGACACCTCGTAAAAACCACCCCCACGATTGCCGGAGCCACATCATGTGACTCACTAACCTGATGGTTAACAAACGGACGCAATCCTGTATACGGTAAATCGAAGTAGGTTCAGTAAGCACACGCGCTACAACTAAGCCACGGCACCTTGATGAATACGACCGCGAATCCCGACCGTTATGACGTCAGGAAACTGCTGCCACCTAGCTATATCAACAGCTGTGTGTAATTTCTTTCGTTGTGGATGAACTAATAAATAGTTTTCCAATTAAAGTTTTAAGCAACTTTATGTGTTACTAACAAATAACAAATTTATTATCACTTGATTGATATGTTTTTTGTTTTAAATTTAACAAACTAACATATCACTTAGATGTGTGATAAGAATGTTCACATATACAAATATTAACATTTAAGGATACTCTAACCCGCCTCAGATTTTTTTATTATTGCATATTCCAAAAGTTGAGATAGTGATCATTATCCTAGAGCAGACCCGAAAACAAAGTTTGAATTTGAAGACCCTTAACTTTGATGACAAAACTTGACTACGAGAATTAACAGTCTGCCCGCTGTGCATATACGCAAATATCAACACTTTCCGTGTATTGTATATCGAGCACTTATTAACTGTCGCCACATGGGATTGATTGGTGTTAGTCTATTAAGAGATTGACAGCTTGAATGGAATTCAACTAACATTTGTCACAGTCAGCTCTTGTCAATTTTATAGAAAAACTGGTATATTTCACAATATACTTACATAGTTATTTGCAAAACATACATATGATGACTCCATTCGATATTATAAAAAAAATTATGAAATCAAAAGATTGAATTACAAAGAAAGAGGTAAACCTGTTGTAAAAACGATCAGAAATACATTTTGACTGTTTTCATTTTTCAGTGTACCGTACTTGGAAAAATGCCTACTCCTCGTCTGTTATTATACCTACAGAACTGAATTTTTGCACATACCATCTCAACATATTAAACTAAAAACAAATTATTCAGATTTTTAATACCTTCTTTTGTTTTGTAGATATAGTCATAAGAAGTTGAAATTTCACTATTTTGACTCATTTTGGGGATTTTTGACCATCAACACAATATTGCAAGAAAACTAAGACAAACAGAACAAAACTGAATGACTGTTTTTTGGTTCATATAATGTGTTATACGTTGATGTAAAACTGAAGAGTTGACGCAAATGGCGTAAAAGAAGTAGTTATTTTAAAAAGAGGTAGCAAAAATTTTGTTTTTATGCAAAATATTTTTTATGTATGTTTTAGAAAAAATAATTTACTTATTAATGTTCCGCAGAAAAAGACGATTCAGAATATATATACATGTGTAGCAAAATTCACAGTTGTTTAGAAACGGCGAAATGTAAAAACACTCTGTAGGGGGGGTAGAGTATCCTTAAGTTATAACATGAAATTACTAATCGTTATTAAAACTGTGTCTAAAATTGCATGAACTCTGAAATCACCGAGTTTATCTGGTATTCAGATATCTGAGTTTGGTCTTCATTAAGTTTCAGGGGTGAAATCTGTGTCTAACAGCGTGCTGTCTGGCTCCAAAAGTACCTACTTCCAACAGCCCAATCTTCCAGTCTTAATGCTAGGAGCATTTTTCTTGCACCTTGTTTACCATACGTAACTACGTAACTGGTATTTGAATGTGCGTTGCATGCGGGGCTGTTCATTATTCGTCATGGTATATGCCTTTTGAGTGTATGGTTTGATGTGTTGGATTTTGTCATGCAATTGCGATGATATAGCCGTAACATTTTTTTAGACTGTAAACAGCAGTGTTGTGTTCGAATGTGAAGAGCTGTTTCCAACTCTTTAAAAATTTCATAGCTTTTTAAAATAATCTTGCGATTTTTAATAAATAAGATTTTATTATTATTTAACGGGGGCTTGCCGTATTATCTAATGCATGTTGGTGTTGTAACCGTGTTGTTTTCTGAACATATTAAAAAAGAATTACATAACATTATTCCGTATTGTGTTTAATGTATCCTGTTCTTTGTATTTGGGTAATTTATTTTCAAACACAAATCAAGAAATACGCTATCTACCTCTTGCAGGTGTTGTTATGTTGTCTGAATCTTTGCCTATCTAAAATGTCCAAATAGATGTTTTCTCCAACAGAAATATGACTGATCGTTGTTTCATTGTTTGTTATGTTTCGTGATACAAATGAATTGTGTATTGTTGTTTTCGTTAGATTAAAAAATATATTTATTTTCAATTATGATTAAAAGCAATTGTGCAGTATGACATAATAAGCATAAAACCCCGCAATGGTACAATATTTTGAAATTAAACATTTTGACTTTTGGATCGTTAAGTATCATTGATATTAGAACATATTTCATCGTCACCGTTAATATGGATTATAACCATTTTACAATTCTGTTGTCTTTCTTCTGAATTAATTATCATAGAACAAAACGATTCGTGGCTCGGCTTTTAACGAGGTGCCTTTTAGGGCAAACCACTTATTGCAACAGCAAAAAGTTACCCAAATAACAGCAAAAAATCGAAGAGTTTTGTTTTTTGAAAGCCACTTTCTGCCATTTCTAAGTGAAGGCAATATGACTATGCTTTGAATATAACGATCTAGCCCGTTTAAAATTAAGAAAGTATATTCAAGCATACATTTACAATTACAAGAATCCAATTGTTTTTTGTTTGTTTTTCCTCAGATTGTTTCATAGAAGTGATTGGGACGCCATTGTTCCAGAGGTACACAGGGACGTTTTGGGGGACCTGGATGAGAGATCCGGGGGCCGCGGATACAGATTCGCAGAAATATTGGTACACGAAACATTTTACGGGTCAACTCCTGCAGGAGTATAAGGATGCTAAAAGTTATAAGGATGATACGGTGGACAAAACGTACGACCTGGGTAAACACCATTTCTACGGAACAGGTCATGTGATATATCAGGGGTCTTTCTTTTACCATTACACGGGGTCCAACCGTTTGATAAAATTCAACATGGCGACGGAGGAAATTGATCAAGAGCTGGAACTTCCGGGTTCTGCATATAGCGATAACCAATATGTCTACTCGACGGAGTACAATTATTTCGACTTTTCCGTGGATGAAAATGGGTTGTGGGTGGTGTACGCCCAAAAAGACACCCAAAACTCTCTGACGGTCACGAAATTGGATCCGACCACTCTAGAAATAATGAAAACATGGAGTCTAATGGTGAACCACCGTTCCTATGGCAACGGTTTTATAACATGTGGTGTACTGTACTTGGTGAAAAGTGTACATACTCAAAGGACAGTCATTGATTATGCCTATGATCTGTATGCCGATAAAGAGTTAGCGGTCACAATACGGTTCATCAACCCATACCTGATGAATCACATGATCTCTTATAATCCAAAGGAAGTGTTAATTTATGGATGGGATATGGGCAATCAGATCACGTACCCACTGAAATTCTACTAAATTACTGCACAAGGAACCCGTTACTAAGTCAAAGTTTATCAATAACATTTTTAAAAAGACGTGGTCAAATCATGAAGCAATTTTTTATTGAAAATGTGGAAAGCCCCAAAAAAAAAATTGAATTGTTTTAATACTGCACTAACCAAAGAAAAGATATAAGAACATGGAATCAGCAAAGTGTTTGGTTTCTCGTGAAGTGGTAGTCAATAGCTCGCATATAATTAGAAAATGTGGTAAACAAATAACAAATTGTGTTCAAAACTGGCTAAGTTATATATACCTTAATTAATATTTTGAATACTTCAAATCACGTTTGAAATGATGAAACCTAATTTAGATTCATCAAACTCGCTAACAAATTGTTTTTTTTTTTTTTTTTTTTTCTTTTTTTTTTTTTTTTTTTTTTTTTTTTTTCCTTTTTTTTTTTTTTTTTGAAATCTGTGTTAAACACGTGAAACAGATATCCAACTAGTCGACGCATTAGGTGTAAAATCTAAAGATGTAGAGACACGGGACTTAACTATTTGGCTCCCAAGTAGAATTCAAACGGCCTTATAAGGGGTTACTAATTGTATTTGTTACAGCAGTACCTTTTGTGTTCAATTCGTACAAGGAAGAATGAAGATACCGGTTTTAAATTATAATTTAAGCCACACTGTTTAAAAGCTAAATGCCTGTAATCGTTCGAGATGTTTACATTTCTGCACCTCTGTACATAAGTGTAGGTTAGTGTCTAGTGCCAACTTAAAGATATTACAACAGTTACTGCCCCTGATATTATATAGCTTCTGTCCCTCTCCGGCAGATTCTAGCTTGATTTATGTATATGGTTGTCCTTCCTGTGGGTTTTCTGAACCTGGTAATCAAACTAAATTACAATCGCGACTTCCCGTGGTGCAGTTTGTAGCGAGATCTTTACGGAATATCCCGAATTAGCGGCGTTTCATTTGAACTGCCAATGAACACGCAGCAAATCGGGACAGTCCCGCAGTCGTTTCCACCAATAGCACCGCGAAACTACGATTTCAGGAAATCCCCATTGGTTGACACTGATATTGATTGTGAGAAACCTGTGCTTATTTGAGTATTATATTATACAGTATTACAAGAATATAGCATTTTGATAAAATCCATGCCGTGTCTCGCCTACAAAGCGTTGTGAACCTGTTCCATAAACGTTTTTACTTTTGTGCCATATTAGAAGAAACGCTTACGGTTTGGTATTGTGGCTTTAAGTTTATATATACGGTTGATGTATCATTGTTAATTTCAATATCTATTGCGAGAAACATTACGTGATTTTTTTATTATAGATATTTGTTTTGTACTTTAGTCGTATGCTCATATTGTATACTATATATATACCTGTACAATTTTCTAAATGTAATCATTCATTAGAAATTATCAGCTGTCAAAATAGTGTTTTTTGGGTCAATTGCTCGAGTGACACCAGATTAAATCTCTAATAGGGATTAGACAAAAACCTGGAACATGGCACACTGGTCAATCTGGTCAATCCGATATGTCACGTGAATGAGACGGATTTCGGAGGCCCTTAGACATTTTTCAATCGCAATATTGTGAAAGTTGATGACGTCACATGATCTTATCAAATGCATACCACATAATGGCACCACAAAGAGTTGGTAGCGTTCACATTGTCGCTACTTGGTCCGAGAGGTCCATATTTAGGAAACGGCACAAAGTACATCTGCATTTTGTAACCACCAAGTACCATCTAACTTTTCACCGCAAATTGCGAATTTTGGGATAAACCCACGTCATCCTGATCTAACCTCGCAGTCATGAGACGTCGCCATAGTTACGAAAAATCCATCTGCTATAAAATTTGAAAAAGTGTAATGTGGGTCAACCTTTAATGAAAACAAATTTTGACCTAAGAAATTTGTAAGTATCTTTAAGAAAAGAACGGTATTGATCTACACCTTAATGACATCATAACATAGTCCCGGTGTATTTATAAAGCTGTAATTCGCCTAGCCAGGCAGCATAATTTACACTGTTTTAACGAATATCATTACATTCAAAATGGTTCTGGTTTATGACCAAGCGAATAGATCTCGTGATTGTTCCGCATGTTCGCAAATACAAAATCTATCAAGAGTTGTCGTTCGTTGTACTCTTTGTCGACAACTCTGGACAGAATGTGTTTCAAACAGTGATTTGTTAGCACACACAGCCGTCTTATGCAACACCTATACACCCTTCACGTGCTGTTCGGTCATTTTAAGTAATTGTGTTGACTATAAATACTTTCTGAGTGTTTCCTGTCCATTTTTTAAATTTTAAAAAAGAACTAAAAATAATTTTAAAAAAAACGTAAATGCAAATTTGTCAGCAATAATGAAAATTAAATGTTTTATATATTGTCCCCGACACATACTTTTAATTAAAATTTTTCAACATGCATGGCATTTTCTCTCCAGTTTGCGAAAATACAATATAAGTGTTGACTGTTGTGCTGATAAAAGCCTGATTTACTTAGTCGCCTTGACTTAAAATGATTGAAATTAAGTGCTCTCAGAAATAAATATTCTATTTGTTTTTTGATGTCTTTGTATTGCAGCCCGTGATTATCAGATATAACCATTATTTGTTGCCGGTGGTGTCACTGGTTGTTTCCTTCCCTCATTGGGCTGGCACGCTGGATTATAAGTGAAATAATCATAAGTACGACGTTATATCCCAATCAAACAAACAATTATTCAACAAGAACTAAGACTTTGTCAACTTTCTTGTTTTAAACACATACAAATGTTTCATTACATTGGCCATCAACAAGGAATGATGATGTATTATTGTAGTTTCTTGTATAATTCTTCCCGCCTGTATGTACCTAGTGAAAGGCGAAACGCTCCCTTGTTTCATGGTACCGATGGCGACGTCAGCCTTTAACTTTAATTTACACAATAAACCAACATTTATTTTAATAATAAAGAACTATTAGAAATTGTACACATTTCACAAAAAGTGTTACGGTAGCTGTGAAAAATTTATTGAATTGTTTTGAATTAAGCATGTCTGTTTTGTGATAACGATATTGAGCAGGAGATTGGTTTAATATGGTCCTGCACTTTTCTGTATCACAAAGTTATCGTAGTGACGTTTTATGTATTGAATTTTCTCTATATGTAAAGCCTAATTTACAGCTTGTTTTGTAATATTTTTGAAAAATTTACATTGGGTTAATGTCGTGTTGTATACAAACTAAACGTCTTCGAGTTATTGCATTTTGTTGATATTTGTCAGTAGGAGAAAATGTCTCAGACTGCCATGATTTTTCATTTATTGTATAAAAAAATCAACAAAATGGCGCTGTTTTATACCAAACCAGATTCACAACAAGTTTTAAATGTGTTATGTTTTGTAGTTCAACTTGGGTTAGCATAGCAGCTGATACATGTTACATTACGTATATAATATCAGCTTTAAATGTATTATTACGATGTTGATAAGTTACAAAAATCATGTAGATAATATAGAACAGTTGTTACGCTGAAACATTTTATTAAAAAAAAAATAATATAAAATTACACAGTTTTGATGGTTGTATATATTTATAATGAAATCACGAAGACTCATAAGATGTTGTTGTTGCTGTACTGGCGACACACCATAAATATGTTGCTTATTTCAACAAATATTAAACCTTCAGTCTGCATAATGCCAACGTGCAATTGATCCATTTTATGTATGGCAACTAGATTTTTCCTGAGTATATTTTCGCCAGTTTTACTTTTTCCCGCCCTTCACTTTCAATTATGGTTGTGAAGAGTCATGTCCCTTTTTCCAGACTGGGAACGCTGTATCTCCGTTGGGTTGACAATCTTCGAAATCATATTCTTTAATCCCTGACAACAATTTTGCTTCGTCGGTACAGGCAATATCGGGTAATTTTTCTATGGTAGTTATTTTCTTCCAAGGAAAATCGGATTCCATGTCAGGAAAGAAAGCAGTTCCCTGGGAAGACCAATGCGTTGTCATGAACAATTTTTTGTATGCTGTCTTTCTTTCGTTTAAATCTCTGCTGTTAGCCCAAATTGCTGGGGTCATGGAAACGAAAACAACGAAGCGCCACCTTTCCGAATTTGGTCGCCCAAATTCCGGTCTTTTGCTGTCGTGCACTGTCCGTGAATCCCAAAGGACCATTCCTCCTTTAGGAACAGGTACAGGTGTCAACTCACATCCCTTCGATTTGAACCACTCAATGTCAAGATCTTTCAGCTTATAAAAATCGCCCTCACTTATTCTGGCAGCTGTCCGATTTGAATCCAAGAATAAGTCATGTTTCTTATGTGACCCCTTTAATACTCTAAAAACCCAATCAGTCTCTGTAGTTTCCTCCAAGTACACGGCTCCCTGGTAGGCATGGAGACCCCGTCTAAAATCCCCCTGGTCAATATGTAGCCATTTTTCTTCAGCTTTCGCAAATTGTTCGTTTTTAAGTTCCGGAGGCTCTCCAATAGCCACTGCATCAAAACTGGATACAAGTTTTTCGGTTCCCCACAACTGAGCAAATACTGGCTTACTTTTAAGACGTACGTTCCAACTTGGCTCAAAATGGCCGATTCTGTATCTCTGAATTAGAGAGTGCATATGAAACGGCCAGTCGTCGGCCCCATCAAACTGCGATAGCCACTCGCGATACTGCGATACATATTGATCACATTCCTCTTCAGTTAATACTTCATTTACGATAGCAAATCCATTATCCTCCAAATCCTTTTTTATCCGCTCCCTGTATATAAAAAGATATAACGATAATGTAGGATAATTATAATTTTAACAAAAGGTAAAATCACTGCAGTTTGAATGATATTTAACGTTGTACTTAAGGTTATTTCACTCATATGACGGCGTATCAGCCCACCCGAATTACGCCACTGGCATCAAGCACTTCAGACAAGACAGGACTATCACAGGACATAATACATCACAATATATATCATGAACAGATCTGCTTCATGTTGCCCCTTAGCTCTGAGAGAAAGCACCAGGGCAATATGAAGCTCCCTGCCAACCTCCCGCCGTTGTTAAACTTGTATATATATATGACTTATCAAAACCCAGAAACGGAACATGTTGATGATATTTGATGATTGATTGATTGAACTGACAGTTCCCAAACACGCCCACCCACTAGTTTGTTCATCTGTATATTCCAACATTATATTTAGTAAATTGCTTCTATTTGTTAAACTGAATCGAACTGTGGCACACGATTATCAACATACGATAGAGACTATCAGGCGAGTTTTTTTTTAATATTTGTAAACCACGAGTTTTATAATTATTTGATTTTAAATAAACATATTAATTGTCTATGACAGAGAATAAACTTGACACTCACCAGTCGTTCAGTCCCACAACTCGTTCATCAGCCGGAGTCACGGTCAAACATTCCTCCATGCTCGGAGTCAAAAATAAATAATAATTAAAACAGAAAAACAATAAGCAAATTAAAATCCAATGTTGTTGTTGTATGTACATCCAGTCAACAGGAGTGATTAAGCCTGCTGTAGGCCTACTGTGTCTGACTTGTGCTCTGCGTTACTCATCGGACCGCTTTATTAATAGACATATATCTTACTCCAACACGTGGTATGTCGGAGTGTTGCGAAATCGCACTTCAGTATACACCTATCAGGATATTGGACAGCTGATGGTAGGCTACCCGTACCTTAAGGAAATAGGAATCCTCGGTCTATAACAGTGACTGGTCACTTCCAGAAACCTTGTAATCGACACGAACCTGTTTAGCATAGCTGACGAAACACACTGAAAGCGGCTAGCTGGTGAAAGGGAAACCGTAATTTACTAACCTGTCACGGCTTTTTCAGAGTTAAATCTATTGCGATCACCATGTAGTAATAGTTTATCAATCGTTTACCTGCAATATGAGCGTGATTTGTAAACCGCATGACTGCAAATTAAAAAAAGTTTGTTGGCTTTTATGCCAGAGTTATGTCCCCTATCTGCAAAAACCAAAACAAAACAAAGCAGATCCGAG
>JAVFBW010067073.1:3930-17323 GCA_034783835.1 Mopalia ciliata
CACGGTGGCCTCTCGGTTTAATAAAGCTGTGTACAGTGTGAAGTGGACAATCCGTCGTTATATATTTAAAGTGAATTACCCTTGAGTACAACGTAAAACACCAATCAAACAAACAAACCCTGCTAACTACAATACAAATGACTCCGACCTGCCTACCCGGTGTTTTCTGGAGTATTTTGTATACATAATTCATGTTAAATAGTATAAAATACACTGATAGGCCATCAAAATACACTCAGAAATTTATATTCTATTCTGTAACACAAAAATACACAAAACAGTAAGGAAATACACTTGAAATTTTTTTGGTACACATAAAGTTGTTCTAGGGAAGGCAGGTCAGAAATGCGTACAAAATCAAGTTGAACCTAATATACATGTTAGTGTATTTGTGGTGATTCTGTTATTATACATGTATGTTATCACAACGACCAAACAGAGTTGTACTCCTTTTGACAGTTTTGTACTCTTCATTGTATTCCAGATAAGCTTAAGTCTGATGTAAGTTTTTCCACACCTGGTCTCATAAAACATGTTGTGTTTGAAGATGTACTGTCATGTCCAGGTGAAGACTCGCATGTTTACAACGGATAATGTATTCCGAAATGGGTTTGAATCACGCCATGTACACATGTTCCTGTATTGCTCCATTTGAGCTGATAATGAATTCATTAATCGTAAATGTTTTTTGTAGGAATGCGTAGAAATGTCCAGTAATATTTTTAAAGTTAACCCCAGAAGGCTTTGCTTAGTCTGCTTATACTTATATATATATATATATATATATATATATATATATATGTAACTCAAAATTCCGGCGGGTGGTTGGAGGGAGCTTCATGTTGCCCTGGTGCTCTCAGAGCTAATGGGGATCAGGAAGCTGATCTGTTTGTGGTGTCTGTATTGTGTCCTGTTGTTGTCATCCTGTATTTGTCCCGTCCTGTCTTTGTTTGGCGTTAGTGATGTGGAGGGTGGTTTCCTTCACCCATTGGGCTGGCACGCAGTCATATAAGTGAAGTACCGTATGATGTTAAACCCCAATGAAACAAACAAACAAACAAACAATCGATCCATGGTAGGCCCACATCCGTGGCTTGTGCACCTACCAATCCTATTTCTGCCTGTCACCCATAAGTTATATGAGTGAGTCACAAGATGTAGCTCCTGCAAATACGGGGGGGGGGGTTAAGGATTACATCTGAGGTTTTCCACAGTATGAATGCAAGGAACAGTGTGAAATGAACAAACCATCCTCATGTAACTGAGCTACCGTTGCGTACAACGTTAAACCCCAATCAAACACAACAACCATACATTTCTGCACAAGATGATTTCATATTTGTGTTGTTGTTGTTCCGTGATGTCATCCCAGTGTTCCATGCTGTTACACCGTCTAAACTTTAAACATTATTTAATAATGTGTGCACCAATCAGTAGCACTCAGCATTCCAAAACTCGTTTTTTATTATTTTGGGGAAACTTTTTTGGATTCTAGTTCAGAAAATTTTGCAGGTTAAAACCATCTGGGAATCGAACTAACTTCCCTCAGATTAAGGAACTGAACCTGCTTTGATTTACTGTTCACAGGTCCTCCTGTCGACCATCAGGTATATGAGTGAGTCACATGTTGTGACTCCGGCAATCGCAGGGGTGGTATTAACGACGTTTCCTCTCGATTTTCCACCTAAATAAGGCTGTGTACAGCCTGAGTGTGAAGTGGACAATCCATTGTCATATAAGTGAAATACCTTTGAGTATGATGTGAAACACCTATCAAACAAACAAACAGAGTGAGGTACCAACTTGCCAGTAGTAAATGATGTCTACCTGACCTAGTAACTTTTGTAGAAGCCTCCTACTTTTGTAGATGCCTCGTACCTTCGTAGAATTCCAGTCTAGGTGGTTAGCTTACTGCTGGTGGCTAACTCTGAATATCGTGGGTTCGATTCTAGGATGGGTTTCAAACCAAAAATTTTCTGAACTGTAATCTGTTCAAAGGAAGTGTTATCTAAAAATAATGAAAGATACAAAAATAAATTCATTACTCTACTCTTTACCAGGCAATGAAGAGAACTATTGACAAAAAGACTGTGGATGTGTATAATGATTAATCTATTCAATGACGAGCTGAACGCTGTTAAAAAGGAGTTCACACAGAAAGCCTTCATCCAAAGCTCAGAACATCCTTAGTTCGCTGGCTAGAATGCTGAAGAAAAGAGTCGAGAGGGGTATGATGGTGAGTAAACTCAGTTTATTTTCAATCAAATTCAAATCAGAGTCAATAACTCTCCCTCTGTTTTGTTTGTAGTGCTATATTGGGCTCGATTGCGATCACCCTACTAACAATGTCAATTGATTTCTTAAACCAACCAATCTATGAACCTCTTCTCAAATCTGGGGCACACGGTCATGGCTTAGTGGCTAACGAGTGCGCTTTATAAGGCCTACTTTGATGAACTGTTCAGGGGATCGAGTCCCTCTGTCAACCCTTGGGTATATCATTGAGACACAAGATGTGGTTTTTGCGAGGTTTCCTCGGTTTTCCACTGTAATAGGACAAGGAACAGTGTGAAGTGGACAATCTGTTACCATATAAGTGAAATACCTTTGAGAACGACATTAAATCCCAATCAAACAAACTCAAATGATCTAATCATGGAGCCTCTTCTCAAATCTGGTTTGTAAAGCCGAAGATTTTCTCCAACAAACTAAAGTTTACCGACTGCATATTTAAATATGACAAACGCATACACGCACAATCAATAAACATCATTCAAATAGTAAGTTTTAAGTTGGGTTGCATTTTCCCCTGTTTACTACATGTGGCGTACTACAACATCAACACAGAAGAAAATCTGACGACTTTGTCTTGTTTTTAGCTGAATTTGGTGTTTACCATAGCCCCGTGTTATCTGTGTTTTTATTGGACAACTAAAATTATGACCTCTTTGTCAACACTGGTAAGCTTGACCTTATTGAACTGTATAAGTGATATCATTGAGTTATATCTGAATAAAGCGACCAACAATCTTTTAAACTTAAATTCTTCAGATCTTGGATAGAGCTCATTTCCTCCTTCAAATCAGAACAGGAGAGTAAGTCAGGTCACAATACCAACAGTTGTGTATAGCACAGGATGACTACTCGAGGAAAACATTCACACAGGTCGCAGAGTATTGACAAGGTATTTACTCTCCATTGGTATTATAATATTGAGCAAGTGCTATGTTAATTGATTAATAATAACAAGTGTGGCATAGAACCCCAAACAAATGACAACGTTGTATCAAGGCTGATTTACTTCACTCATCATCTTGCATGCCATCATATGTGTGAAATAACCTTAAGTGTGGCATAAAACACTTAAATGTTAATGCATTATGATGGTTTTTATTTATGGCATCATGCCCCTGGCTTAATCAGGGTGTCTTTACTTAATCCTGAACAGAGATTAATTTATAATAATGCAAAACATTTCCCCTGCGTTGGGTGACATTTTACTGTAGGGATATACACTGCCTCATTGCCTTGATACATCATACAATCATTGTTCAACTGAAATTCCATGCCTTTTGAAAAAAAACGTTGGTGAGGTATGTCGGATTTTGAGAGAAATTTGCGACCTTACATCTTGTGTTTGTTAAAACACACTTCAACTACAGCTAACTATCAATAATAAACACCAACACAACTGTTAAAACTACTGTCTGTCCTACTCAGGTTTACTGACACAAGTGCCTGATCAACTTGATCACAGCGTGCACCTCAGAGTCTTGGCGCCAACTCATATTCAAACAGTACAAGTTATACGAGTTATACGAGTTACAAATGTACGAGTGTAAACATGTAAATACGAATTAGTAACAATCTCCCCAATTTTATTTTAAAAATTAAAAATATATATTTTTTAATAATTTGCTTTAAGAATTTAATAATTTACTTTAAGAATTTACTAAACATATATTCCTTTTTTTTAAACATTATAAAATTTACTTACACTCAAAATCACAAGTTATTTACATATAAATAAATACATCAACAATAAAATTAAACATATAAAAATCAGTTTCAATCAGTACACGATTGGTTTAAGATTATAATCAGTAGACAGTTCAATGCTTAATGAAAAAAAAAATGAAAAAAAAAAACCGGACAGTTCGATGTTCATATTTCCCAAACTCCAGTATTGAGAGCTCTTATCATTACATTCGTGCAGGCTCCCTTTTTAGTGAGACAGTCTGCAAGCTGATTCTTCGATGACGACCAACGGACACATCTTATCTGCTTACGATGTAACAGTTCCTTGATACTGCTGATTTCAAGCCTTAATCTTCTTTCTGCCACATGTTTTGTGGATTTGACCGCATCGAACAGAGAGTGACAATCTGTGACACATATTATAGGCACAGTTTCTGGCTGAGGTCTACCTGTGCTTAATTCAGAATAAAGAGTTGCTAAAAAAATGCTTGTGTCAATTCCATCTGCAAGTGCTAGTGCCTCGCCAGCCAGTGTACTCCGTACGATTCTTCTTATCCTTTTGGACTGCCAACACAAGGGTGAAAACTTCCCCCCATCTCCCATGAGTACAATCAGATGTCCTCCCTGAGTTCCACCGTCAGATAAATTGCCTAACGAAGCATCACTAAACACTGCCAAACGTAGAGATTGATCCTCTCCTAAAAACTGAAATTTCAACATTAAAGTATCTGATTTAAGTTTTCTAATTATTTTATTAACATCCAGTAGGCTTTGTATTGTACCCTGCGTTATTACGGAAGAGAGAGTTGAGGCGTCATACATGATGTCTGGTCGGCTTTGTCGCCCTACCCACAAAAGCTGTCCAACTCTAGAGCGGAGTTGATCTTTCTCACATTCACTAAGGGGTAGATCACTATTTTGTTTTCTCTTTGGCTCAATTTCAATTTGCTTTATATGGTCTATGTATTCCCTCTGATGAAGCACAAGACCAGAATTTACTGTCAACAAGTTTATTCCCACATAACGAAAAATGTCGCTTTCTTCTCTTCCTATATTGAAATTGGCCCTAACTTTAGGAATCACTGAATTCATGAATTTGTTATTCCCACCCCACAGAAAATCATCCACATGACAAGCCAGCACACCTTGAATTCCCTCAGAATCATACCAGTAAAACACCGCTGGATCAACAACGGATATCTTAGCTCCACATCTCAACATTACTTCCTTAACTTTTTTATACCAATACAGCGAGGCATCAGCCAAACCATAAACACATTTGTTCAATTTCCACACAACATTTTGTAACTTTGCCTCTGCAGGGGGTGATATGAAAATTTCTCGTGAAATACCTGTGCCCTGAAGAAAAGCTGTTTTGATGTCCATAGAATGAGGTTTCCATTTTTTCTGAGCAAACATGGCCAATATTAAACGCAACGATTCAGTTGAACAAGTGGGTGAATCTTTTGGCAATTCATTTGACGCTTCCTCGAAGCCCCTTGCTACAAGTCGAGCTTTGGGTTGAACGCCCTCAGGGGTATCTTTAACTGTACAAATCCACCTACATGATATACACTTTTGACCTACATAGGGAACCTCACTATACACATCGTTTTTCTTCCAGTTTTCTAATTCATTTAATTTAGCTTTCTCAAAACAAACACTTTCTACTTGAAAAATATGATCTTCCACTGTGTTCACAGTATTGCTCTCAACATTCGAATCCCATATTTCCAAATTACTTACAGTTGTCAAGTCAACCGAACCTTTTGTGCCGGATTTTTCTGTGGGCTCAGTGTATTGTATATTATACCAGTTCTTATATTTTCCCGAAGTCTTCCCAGCTCTTCCCAAGATTTCCCCTGCATATACTACTCCTTTCAAGAGATGGTCTAGTTTGCTTACGAATGGCACGTCGTATTCTTTCGGAACACTCTGATTCTGTGAATGCTGTACGGGCTGAATGCAAGGCTGAGATATGCTTTCCTACAATCTCGCTGGTCGTGACTCCTTCCAGGGCAGGTAGTTTGTTCACTAAAACTGATGGTAAATTAGGGTTCTGGCCATAGACCAGTTGGAATGGGCTATAACCATGGACACTGTGTAATGAATTCTTGGCCATAAGAGCCCACTTTAATGTTGTTTCCCAGTCACACTTAATGTCTGCTTTCACTTATAACATTATATTTGTTAATGTTTGGTTATGTCTCTCTAACATACCATTATTCCACGGGCTATATCCCGCTGTAGTTTTACCTCAATGTTTAAGTTTTCTGCCATATCCCTGAATTCAGCACCTTTGAACTCTCCAACATTATCTGTAAAAACCCTTTTACGGGTTCTATGTACACTAATCCGATATTTAATAAATCCAAAATAAAATAAAAAAAACAACCAGGGCTGAATCTTGAAAACTTGTCCATAATATGTAAATACCAGCGATTAGCGTCTAGTTCGTGAAGATCTAATGCTACAGATTCATTATGCTCTGTGGCCAATGGTAGACCAGCAGCAGGTCGGGACTGGGTTTCTTATATTTTACACATGTGTCACAGTTCTTTACTATGTCTTTTAGCGTTTGTATAATATCCCTCTTCTCTAATCCAGAACTTTTTAATAACCGTGTCTATTTTTCAGCGGATGCATGTTCAAATTGTTTATGCAGTTTCTTGAGAATTTGTTCCTGATTGTCTTTTGGCATGTCGTCTGTAACTATAAGGATTTCATTCAAGTCACTGATTTCTTTACAATCCCGTGTTGAGATTTCTATGCAGTAATCACTGCTCGAAGTGTAGCATAACTCTACTGGTTGCCCAAACATAAGTGCTCTATCATTCCTTAAATCTAGCACTGTACCTGCCTTTTTAAACAGGTTTTACTCAATATAAGTGGAATATCAGATTAGACAACTTCAGTATCAATTTTACATGCACTGATCCCTATATTTGCTGGAAAAATAACTTGTCTTAGTGAATTAATAACATAGCCGTCCCCAAATTTGAACTTTCTGTTACTAGGTAAGGTTTGAATCTCACCATCGTCTTAATTTAAATCTATCAAATGCTGTCTTAGCCATATTTCTCCACAAACAGTTTTTGTGCATGCCGTGTCAATCACAGCTCATCCTAATGATTCAGTTACAAATATTTCTTGATCAGATTCTTTCGTAAAGAGTGTCATATTGCCGTCTTCTGTCAAATGTGGCGCATCATATTACCGGATTCTGTGTTAGAACAATATTTAGCCCAATGAAACATACTTTGACATATTGCACATCGTGATCTTCTACTATATCTAGTAAGTGGATAAGTACCTGTCTGAAGAAATCTGGAGTTATTATTCTGATTACGTTTATATCTATCTTGTTTTATATACATCGTAATCTCTTGTTTTAAAGTATAAGTTTCACAGTCTAAAAAAATACCACAACCCTCGGAAAAGATTCGCTTCAGCGCACTTTTTATTGACACAAACGTTAACTCTGTATCTCCAGTGAGAGCTAGTTGTCTTTCTGGGGGAGATAAATTTGCTCTATCTAAAAGTTTAAAAGCTAAAACATGGTCTGGCAATGTCATTTCATACTTCTTTGATTTTGTATATCTGTGTTCAAATTCAATTATATAGTCTGACATTAATAAATCAGGATATTTTCTGAAGTTTTCAAAGTTTGAATATGCCTCATATGCGGAGTCTTTAGTTTCTTTCAAAAAAATTAAGTCAAGTTTTTCAATTAAAATGTTCATACCAGTATCTGTATCCAGGTAGCTGACAGGAACTTTCAGTTAAACGTGGTTTATTGTCGTAGTTGGTGGCCATCTCTGCTTAAACGCTCTGCTACCAATGTTAAAACACTTGAACTACAACTAACTATAAAATAATAAACACAACAATCCTACCCAGGTTTACTGACTCGAGCGCATGATCAACTATCTCACAAGGTGCACCTTAGTGTCCTGGCGCCAACTCACAATTTCAAACGGTATAAGTTATACGAGTTACAAATGTACGAGTGTATTATAAATTAGTTACATCAATGTACCAGTGTAAACATGTAAATACGAATTAGCAACACCTCATTTTTAAAACAAATTTGAATACATCGACAGAAGTGGATTTTTTCTATCCCACCTTGGAAAGTCTTATAAAATGTACAATTCAGATTTCAGAAACCATAAAGCATTGTGCTCTTCACAATGGTGCACATCTGAAGTTTCTAACATCATTAATGTTTCAGAAATACACCGACGAAAATAAGGTCTGATTAAAACTGAGTGCCAAAAATAGGCAATTAAAGTTTTGACACCTGGATATGATCAAAGGAAAGCTAAATTAAACAAATTTTAACTGTTTGTAATTAGAATTTAGAATTATGTTGTTAACAAACAATTAGTTTAAATAATAAGTTTGTAAAAATTCGGTTTATTTTCGAGCCCAATGTCTCCAGCAAGACCGTACGAGTCTACTAAACGATGTAGCCCACCAAAACGCTGATTATGATTGTTTTCTTTCTTCCAGCCTGAGAAATATACTTTTATTTCTGAGTTAATTAGCCCAAAAGCTGCATATATGTATCCACTTGCGTTTTTTGTAGGGAATTGTTTTATGTTTGAGTTGAAGTGTCGCATGCACCATGAAGTTTGTCGCAATGGCGTAGCTCACGAATAATTTATAAAACTTTATTAAACAGTTAACATCCTTCAGAGGCTTTGTAGTTTTATGATTAGGTCTGACCAACTCAAGGATTAATATAAGGCATCACAAGGCTTCGTCGTATCTCCCTCGTATGTGGCAGGAGCCATTAAGTCGATCATCCCATGCTCTTAGTTTTTCCTGCTACATTATACTCTCCCCTTTTAAACAAGTACAACTTTGACTAGCAATAAAGTATTGTTTTACTAGGAAGACTTTGTTTGAATTCGCAAAAAGTATATAGTAAGGTGACACATACTATGATATATTTATGATACAGCGATTCCCTATCACGTGTGACCATATATTTATAATGTTACAGAATATTAGTTCGTCACAGTAAATAGGAAAAATTACTATAAATACCGTACTACTTATAGTTCAGATTCTTTTGGGATTTCTTGGGATTTTTTGGAAATTGAAACCTATCGTCCTTTCCAATATGTCAACACTATGCTATTTTCGACCAATTGTATACACAAATCTTCTATGATTTGGTGATAAGACACCTTTAGAAGATATGCGAATCTGATTGTACCGTCGATACAATAATTCCACAGTTCAGGAGTAGGTTATTTGTCAGGGAAATACAATTAGTCCATCTGCCCAGGGTGCAAAAGGCTGTTAAAATGATATTGGTTTATACTACTTGTGGTTTATTAAAGTATTACGTTGAGCGCCTTACTGCAAAGACCGACGACTTGAACCCGTTACAACAAACAAAGACATATTCTAAATAAGATATGCCGATATGAATGAAATAATGACCTATGTTGAAAAAGGCTTTCTGATTTCGTGAATAACCAACAATCTACCTGAGGCGATCACAAGTACGCATCGATAAGGATACAATTATTTCTACCAGAATGGGAAATTATTGTCATACGCTTTTATGCAGCTTTTCTGATCGGGTCCGATAGTCAAATGAAAGGTCATAGCCTTTGTAAAGGGAAGTTGACACTAACGCAAATTGGTTCTTGTCTTTGGAAGATGGAGACGCAAGAGGCCTTGTGTTTAAAATAGTTGTATGTGAAGTTTCTATTTACAACTCAGCTTCGAATCGATCTCGGAATATCTATGTCTTTATTTCTTTATTGTTTATTTTAAAAAGAAGTATCTTGTATCTGGGGGTTGACCTAGCTTGTAACATGGTGAAATTTAACCAATTCAAGTAAATGAATACCACCTTTACTTGAATTGATTAAATTGTGTCGAGACAAATTGTTCATCTTAAAATCCTAATGCAGAATACTGATGTTATTTAACCATAATTCTCACAGTTTTCATACCAAACTAATCCTTCTTTCTTTAATTCAGACTACGATCAATGTTTGTGGTTAGCTGTGATTGGATAATGTCGATGGCCTAGTTATCCAATCACAGCTAACCGCATACATCGCTTCCGATTTGCGTTGAATAGTTTATTTCTGAGTTAGCTTCTGCTGTGGAAAGTCACAATCCGAGATTAAAATGATCTCTTTGAATAAATTGGTTCCGTTGGTAAAAACAATTTGGATATACAGGTGGTCTGTGCGAGTCAGAATCACCAAACCGAAACTGTAGGCTTACCCGGAAATTAATGGAAACCTGGGCTATAAATCTATAGCTGACGTCTGAAGCTGTTTAAATGGAATTATTGATCCGGACTATTGAAAACTGCAATTGTTTTATATTTGGTTAATCGCGATGTTCTCTTTCCCAGCACTCGACTAATAGCACAATTATATATTTCCTCCCACTCCACAGAAACGTGTAACGTGTAGTTGCCGGAAAGTCCAAAAAGCGATAACCAAGCCGTTGAAAAAAATGCCCATGAACTCTGCAATCATTGTTGAAAAATGAGCTAGTCAATCAGTGACTTGACTGCGTTCATACATTGGATTTATTGGAGAAACATCCACATAAACCAGGGATATTACAAACATATTCAGAGGTTTTGATGAGGATGATTGCGGCGTCCTCTCTATAGCAAATGAGCCGCAAAGCATTGAAATTAGCTTGAAGAGGGTGTGGAAAATCTTGATCCATGAAAGCAAATATACGGGGCCTGCTCAGTAACAAAAAGTTACAACGAAATCACCAAAGCCCTCCGTAGATGTTGCAGTGTTGGACCATATTATGTCATGGTGAAGAAAACTCCATAAAACTATGAGTTATTTGATGGATAAACAGTTGATACGGAATCACTGAACATGGTGATTTCTGAAATGTGTAAGAATTGACATTGTATAAAAATGAAAGGAATCGTCTTTTGAACTCCAGATAATTATCTGCTGGTAGTTTCCATAAATTGAAAAGGAGGGACATTAAATCATTGCCATGTGAGTTTTAGATACTGTAGTATTCTTTTCCACGTTCGTCTAAACACTATTTATAAAACTTAACTTCACATGTTGATTAAGTTATTGATTTGTTTATCAGGAGTGTTGGTGGCTGCCTCTTGAACCAGTAACAAGTAACAAGTGACTTCATTCCCCTGTATCCTCGATTGAATACACGGTATGTTGGTCTCTGACAACTTCCGTCCATCAATTCCATTAAGGCAGCCAAATAGTTATCTCTGAGGAACCGCTCCCTGATGTCTTTCAAAGGGTCAACCGGTAAACCAATAACATTTAGAAATCACATGTTTAATGTATTTCGACCTAATTTTAAAGGTTAGAGATTATCTCAGAGGGACGGTCAAATGTTTGGCCGGAATATTTTGATCTAGGATTATATCTAGAAGCAAAAAATGCGTTAGCTAGTTCCATTTTTATACCGACAAAGATATTTTATAGCATTCTATCAAATCGTTTGTGGCTAATAACCTACAATTATTGACTGAATCGATTCACGTGTATTCCGGCCAAGTTCTACTTGTCTGCACTATCTAACGATAACCTTTGTATGTTTTAGAAAATGTTTATAAAAACACGACGTTAGGTTTCAATTACTGCTAACTGTCTTTTGATTGTCTAAAATTCCTCTTATTATAGGTCTCTGGTCAAATTACATGCTGTGCTGTAATGTTTATAGTCTATTTTCAGAGTTACATTAAGTAGTCATTAACAATTGTATTCATCAATTACATCAAATTATCCCTTAGTGGTCGTGTCTAAATAATAACACTCCCCCTCTAGTACCAGGATAAAATTGTATTTTGTATTCCCTGCAATCATTAATTGTTAAACAAGGGAAAATGTTTACCAGCGCTGGTTAAACAGGAATTCCGACAATGTATGAACTCTCTACCCTTGCTGTTTTGCCAACGATCTCTCAGATTAACTGGAGACATGTTTAAGCTAAGGATACGATCAATGACGTCATTTAGTTGGGTGTTTTTCTGATATATAACCTCTTTGTTCTGAGAAAATTGGTGAAACAGATGCATATGTCCATTCGATATCGTAACGGAATAAATTCCTGCTTGAGTTAACTTGTGAAGCAGCATGAAATGCCACATGAGTCTTTCAATATGTCAAACAATTGTGTAGCTCACCAATACATTTATTTGAAACTTAAGTAAATAATAATAGACTCCATACGCCCACGTCTATCAAATAAAAACTGGATTTACAGGTAATGTTGCAGTATATAGGCCACATCGGATATACTTGTTTCAATCGTGTAACACACCCAACATGGATTAATGGATGTTCATAGTAAAACGGCACAAACTGTGTCTTATTCTTGAAAACGGACTTATTAACACTATGTCTCTCTTATGAAATATCCACGTTTATATCAGTTAACACCCTTCAGGTGCCACAGAAACTACACACATTATTAACGAGATTCTATATAATCATCATTGCATTTCATGAATCAAGCGTTGCATAAATGTTGCGTTCCGGTATTCAAATGCCCCCCGACACAGGCCATATCAATTTGTTGTAATCAGAAACTATCGTCCTTTCCATTGTTTTGCCATTATGCTATTCCGACCAATTTTGATCATAAATATTCTATTAGCTGGTAATAACAAACTTCTACAAAATATGCAAATCTGACTGCACCCTGGGTACAAGAATTCCACAATGGCTTTATGTGCTGGTCAATGTGAAGGGACATACATTGTCCATCTGCTGCTATAGTTGTTAAAGGCTGTCATACAACTTGTGTTTAATGTATTAAATTGAGCGCCATACTACTAAGTTCGACGGCTTGTATGTTTGTTACAAAAAATTACAATACACAAATACATATTCAAAGTAATTACTCAAATAAAAAAATGAATGAAATAACTCATACATTGAAAAAGTAATTATATCTGACCTCAAATCATCACCTGCTCCTGGCATGGATGGTATTACTACATCTATTATAAAATTTTGTTAAAAATTATATATCAGTCCATTAAGCACATATTTGTGACTTATCCATTTACTGTAGGTATTGTTTCAGACTGCTGTAAGATTGCAAAAATCACCCCTGTCTATATTTCAGACGAAGAAAAAAGTATGAAAAATTATCGACCCATATCTGTCCTCCCTGCTATCAGCAAAATTCTTGAAAAAATCTGTTACTAGAGTACTCTACCACTTTAACAAAAATAACGTAATTTCCAACAATCAATACGGTTTTAGGGCATATCCCAATACCTTGTTTGCAGCCCAGTCCTTATACCATAAACTTGTTTCTGCAAAGGAGGCCGGTGAATATTGTCATGAAGTATATTTTATTCATAGCTATGTCGCTTGTGATATTTGATAGTTGATAAACACTTAAATATAAATATGGTTAT
>JAVFBW010067182.1:0-17323 GCA_034783835.1 Mopalia ciliata
TAGTTAGGTTTTGGTGTTTTATTTTACTTATGTGGAAAAGAATTTCACATATGTTGAAAAGATTTCTACATATGTTGGAAAGAATTCTAGATATGTAAAATACATTTTTATTTTACTTATGTGAAATTCCTTTTTACAAAAGTGAAAATCTTTTCAAGATAAGTAAAAAAGAATTTCACATATGTGGAAAAGAATTGTACATAAGTAAAATAAATGCAAAAGTTATTCGACATATGCAGAATACAGGTAGAAGTGATAATTCCTAAAACGAACAAGTAATGTGGAATGGAAGTCTTCTTTATAACTATTCATTAAGATATTTGTACGTTTCGGACCACATAAATTAATCAATTCTGCAGCAGGAACTATTCACGTGCTCGCACTAATTGTTAAGACGTTTTTAAGGCATTTTTATGATTATGATCACATACTGTAGTAGGCCTAAACAGACAACAACATTTAAACAAAAGATAATTCAACCAGCTGTAATTTAATTTTATACATAGATTCATTTTAATTTTCTTATGTATAGGTTTAAACAAATCAATTAGAAAACTGACTTTGTTCTTCTCTATTAGCTTTGACTCGACAGTATCTTATATAGACTATAAGCTTACAATATAGATCGACAGATGACCTATCTTGCTGTGTTGTTCCTTATATGTTGTTAAACTCTGCATGCGACACAACATTCTTATAAATAATTTGGAAGAAAGTTTGAAATGAATATTATCTCGGTCCATGATTCGACCGATCAAATGAATCTCAAACGAAACGTGGACCTGTATCTTTGTGTAATCACATCCACTAAAATATCACGTGATCAAAACATTTCCGGGATAATATTTTAGCCTCTACATTACGTCATCGGTTTTTTACTTGAGAACGATGTCAGAGGGCATGCCGAAAAACGGTTGGTGTTTCATGCGAACTTAACTGCTTATTACAGTTGATAACTTTAGTGTATTGATTTATGTTGTTTATTAAATGATATTAAGGATAAAGGTCAAGAACTGTGGACCAATTTAAACAACCGTACATGGCAATAGGCATTGATAGACTCGATAGTAGGATTTGCGTGCAGCAGCTAAATGAACGTCGTGCTACGCTAGACGTGAGGCTAGCGTAGTCAATACTGAGCTAACTATTGATCCGTTCTATATGACTATAAAACATTTCATTGGACTGAAATATGCATATAAGTCAAAGTGAATATATACTTTTTTTTTTACAAATATGCAACTTATTTTGTTAGTCTTTGGAGGGCATAGGGGACACAGAACATTAGGGCCTAGCAATATCATATAACGAATAAAAAACAAAATATTTTTTTTTAAAACTGCATGTTATTCCGAAGGTTATCATATTCAAACTTAGAAATATAACATGTAGTGTCATTTATTGGAACCGCAGCATTCGTGTTCCATGTATATGGGGAAGGGGTTATGCTTTGGGCCGGTTTGGTCAAAATGCTTTCAAATTTAATTGGCTGTTAAATGATGCCACATAATTTCGGAGGTTTATATCTCATCCACTATTGACAATTTAATCGGATGCTAACGACTAATAACTTTTCGTAAAACTGGCCCTTGAACCCAAAGGTTCACTGGTATAATTGCAAATTGTTCATATTGTGACATATATTTGTTCTAGCGGAATGACAGGCCAACTTACCTTTATATTTCTTAACACGTTCCATGTTGCATAGCGGTGTCTGAAACACAGTATTCAGTAAAATGATACAGGCAGATTTAATATTTTCTGCTTGTTAGAAGAAAGAACATCAATAAATCTTAACTGCATTTAAATTAAATTAACTGAATTTCTCTACAAATTGCCCCTTGGATAGTGGGGAGACGACTTGCTCAAAGTTTAGAAAGGCAATAACGCGGGCCGATTCCGCAAAGAATTGTTATACTTACAAGGAAAGATAGATTTTCGGCCTTAACTTATTATTTGTCTTGCATTTTTTTCAGAGACAGCCATCTGTCTATGTATATACGTTAATTCATTATTTTAAAAAGCAGAACTGATGTCATTGTTCGAAAACACGGTAGTTATATCATTTAATTGTGTCTGTTTTCCTACTGCATCCACTGGTGGATGCTTTCAAATGAAACCGAAAGTGAGGGTCCCGTCCCCAAGCGAACCAACAACAACAAACAACCTCTTGTACATGTCCATCCAGTACTAAAACCGGGTTTTGTTATACCGAATATCAACTGAAAACATGTTTAACGTATGTGTTACTCAGTATACAACTGATTAACATTGTGCTTTGATGGCCGAAAGTCTATACTAGACCAGCGATTGTCTCCATCAACGACTCCAGCATGGGCAACTTTTGGTCGAAAAAACATGACAAAGCTGGTCTTTTCGAATGGACAAAAACTGTCACCTGTAGGCTGATGTGAATAGAGTCTGTTAGGCATATCTTACCTTCTTCCGTTGTCTATAGACGGTATGATCCACTGAATCTGGTGGAATCTGAGGCGATTCGATAAACTTGACATTCGGCGATCTGGACAAATCTGCCCAATCAACAGACTGAAATGCGTCACGTGACACTTTGGAAATACTACCGTAGCACATAAAGTGTAACACTGCATTGACGATACCTGGAATTAGTCTATACCCCGTGTTGTTCCAATGCACCCATAATCGAAAGGCCACACTGGTGACCGACCGTGTATTCAAACAATGACGTCAGCCCTGACTGTTAAATTAACAGCTGTGCTTACTCGGGCGCAAGTGCAATACAGATTCTTGATTTTGAAAATATCAACATAATAAGTTTAGGTCGAAAACGAGTTGTCTTTCCTATCAGTCAAAATATTTTAGCCCCTAATTTTTTTTAGTTTCGCCTTTAAACAATAAATACTAGTAGTTGGGCATCATTAGAAAAATGTATGTAAGTAATACGTAAATGTATTATTATAAAACTGAATTATGACAGGTGGCGAAAATCTCAAATTAAACAGTTGAATTTAGTCAGATAATATTGTGTGTTGATTCGGCCCTATTAGCAATGCTTGTACTTGTTGTATGCCAGACAAGGAATTGAAAACGAAAAAAACTATATAGCAAATAATAATACCTTATTTGGGAAGTTGATGTTAGTCCTAACGGCTCTATGGAAAAGGGGAAGTACCGGTCTTCGATTGTTTACCATATGCCACTGGTGAGGACTGGTATTCTCAGAGCTCCGCATTTTCCTAAGGTGATTTAACTGTAAGAGACAAGATAAGAATTACTCCACTGGCAGTTGAGGATATTGCAGGTGAAATAACTAGTTGATATTATTGCGCCACCAGGCAGTTTGTCGTTCAAATGTTTACCATAAGCCACGGTATGGAGTGGTATTCGCAGAGCTCTGCATTTTCCTTGGGTGATTTAACTGTAAAAGACCAGACAACAATTACTCCACAGAGGTGAAACAACTAGTTGATATTATTGCGCCACCAGGCAGTTTGTCAGACAGGTGTAATCTGCTACACCGTCTGATTGGTCGCCTCACAACCAACACACTGCTATGTGATATTCATACTGGATGGATGAAGTTAACCCTGAGTCAGATTTAGAAAAAGAATGTTAGAAGAACGCACTTAAATTGGCAACAAAGTCATTCATAACTTACGTGATTTTTCGAGATATATACAGGTTTATTCATCAGAATCCACGTGACCGTTTCCTGACAACCTGGTTGTGTTAGGGATCCTTCGTACGTCATATAACCTTCTGTTTGAGGCAACAGGTTGCTGACGGATAGCCCGGAAATGTTTACATTCCAACCTAAACAAGGGGACAGAACAAGGAATTGTTAGGGGTCCTACACTGCGGAATGCCTGCTCGCTAGTGATAAAAAGAGTTGGCAATTACGCTGGGCTCCCAGAAAATCTATTCCCAAATATCGACAAATTTGTTGATAATGATTTGCTAAACTATCCAAGATAATAAAGTTTTTAATACATAGATATGTCTCCTGTAATCGCAGGAGTGGTCTTGACGAGGTTTCTTCCGGGGTTTTCACCCTAATAAGGCAAGGAACAGTGTGAAGTGGATAGCCCGTCGTCATATAAGTAAAATACCCTTGAGTACGACGTTAAACCCCAATCAAACAAACAAATACATTTGAAAAAGACACCGGTAAACAATGACTCTACTTGTTATCAGTGCTTACATAAGGTAGATATAGAAGTTTAATCTTAATCAACTTAACTATGCCATGTACACACATCATGATATACACAAAATGTGCGTTTGTCTGGACTAGCAAACCGTTAAGGGTTGTCCTTTTGTCATGCGACGTTTTTCAGTCTGTTGACTGGGCAGTTTTGTCGAGATCGCCGAATGTCAAGGTTATCGAATCGCCTCAGATTCGACCAGATTCAGTGGATCATACCGTCTATAGACAACGGGAGAAGGTAAGATTTTCCTAATAGACTCTATTCACATCAGCACTTTTTTTTGTCCTTTAAAAGGTTCGTTTTTTGTATTTTACCTTTGTACCGGACATCGATCAAGTTCTTCGATAAAATCGTCAGTTCTTTTGTTGCATTTTCCCCTACCTAAAAAAGGAAAACGAAAAGCTGACGAATATTAAAACGAGTTAGCAAAAGTAAGTAAAAAGTAAAACAACAGGCATAACTGCAGAAAAAAATAAACCACATATAAAACTGAATCGCTCTTTCAAAAGCAGCATTTTTAAACACATTCGGATACAGGTGCAATTTCTGATTAGATACAAATAAACACAGAGTGGAAAGAGAATGTTGTTATGCAATCAATCCATGGCTTTCAACTGACTGCATACAGGATGCGACGTTACACTCGATGATTTGTGTAAGTATGGTGGTTTTAAATTTGTTCTATCCGATTTAACTGACGGGCATGATCAAAAAATTTTAATTCCTTCCATGTACAAACTGTTATGTTTTAAACCATCCAATGGTATAAGCATATACACATATAAGTGATTTGCCGATATTCGGACAGTTTCCACTTGCTAATTTTGATTGCTGCAATTTTATGCATTACTTTTATAAGTTTGTGTACAAAGCTGTCAACAATATAACGCATTCAAAGTACATACATATTTGTAGGAGCCAAGTTACATCTCACCACAATTTAAACACAAAGTAAAGGTAGCTTGGCTGCAACATGGGTATTCAACAGATATTGTTTGGGAACAGTTTGAGACATTTAGTTTAAGGTTTTTAAGACGAAAACAGCCCACTGGATCCCATCTCGACAAGCATTGATGGTGACCGAAAGCCATTGCTGATGTGACTTATTACTCGAGCTCAAAATAATACGTTCGGGTCGAAACCGGGAGGGTAATCGGACTCACAACCGTCAGAGTTTAGCAGCAAGTAGCCATCAGTAAATGACAACCGTCTCGACCAATCAACCACAAGGCCCTCTACATAGAATAAAAAGCAGGGTAGCTGAGTGTTCTGGATGGCCGGCATATGATACTACTGGTCATTAGGTGCCTAAATCTATATGGTCGTAGATTCGAACAGTTTTTGACTTGCAAAATTTTAATTTAATCCCGCTAATGGCACTTGTACTGGTATCGAAACGTTATTTTCTGTAAGGGAAAGTATAGTATAGGCTTATGAATAAGACTTTATTCTAAATTCAACCTTTCAGCCAAAATCCTATTTGTACACTATAATTTAACAATGCATATGCCAGACATTACCTCGATAAATACTGATATGGCGACGACACCTTGAGAGTTCTGTTTCGCATGTGTAAAATTCCTGTATAGGTCCGTATTGTAACCAAATATTTGCATCTAAAAGAGAACACAGATCCGTAATTATATTATAATTGTCAATACACATCAATATACTACAAAGGACTGGGATGGTACCAACAGACACATTCGATTGGTCCATTAAAGCGGACATAATTTATTATGAACGCATGCAAAGTTAAATACGGTACAATATTTGACATACTTTGACATACAAAGAATGGGTTATTTGGTTGGAACTTTAGTCATACTTAAGAGTATTTCACTTATATGACGACGGGCTGCCCACTTCACACTGTTCCTTGCCTAGCTGCGATTGAAAACCGAGAAGAAACCTTTTACTAACCGCCCTGCGATTGTCGGACCCCTGTGGAGGACCCCTGTATAACAATCGCACTATTCCGACTTCATGAATTTTTTGGTTATCTATACAAAGAAGTAAATCAGATCATGATGATATATTTTCCAAAATGAGATTAAGTCAATGGTAGTCTAAACAAAGCTGAATATTTTGTCTGACTCTGACGTTAATTGACTTTGTCCGCCATATCTGATTTAATCCGGAATAATCAATAATAATTAATTAGTCCACTCACCTCAGCCGGAAAAGATTTGTTTCCTATGATATGCTCAGAACCTTTATCGTCTGCATCGCCAAAATGGAACTTGATGTGTTCGACTTCGTAGTGATAAGACAGTGGCCCAGCGCTAATATTGGAACGGCTATTTCCATTTACAAACACGGTAATATCCTGACCGGTATTGATCATTCGGGCTGGTATCTGGAATACAAATATACGCCACCTTACTATTGTTTCTGAATATATAAGTAATATTTGCATAGCATAAATGAAAGTAGCTTAGCAAGAGTCAATTATCCTTACAGCTAAAATTACCATCAGACTTCAGAGCGCTAAAAGCTTGATGCTATTCAAGCAGACGCCAACAACAGCGTAAAGTGTTTGTCTAAGCCACGTTTGCTAGCTTTAATAGAATACCCCGTCAAAAGAACAACCAAGCAAAGGAGCATAGAAAGAGTGTTGATGTTGTCCCATCCGTCCTTCCATCGCTGCATTTTCCCAATTACTCATGCACATTATGTAACCCGCGCTCTATTCCTTTCCTGCTACAGTTAACAATCTCTAGCTCTGAAAATGCTAAGCTCTCTATTCTTCTCTACACCCAACTTACTTTACACAGCTGCAAGGGCGATGTGTCAATTAAGTTTTAAAGAGGAAAACAAACAACTAAAAGGGTGATAACACTCCATGTTAAGTTGTTAACAAAACTGCTATCACATATTTAGGGTTCCTCGTTCCCCTATGAAGTATATCTGTAATCAAATACTGCACTACATTTAGGTGGACAAAATATAACACCCTAAAAATGCCAGACAAAAAGGACTAACAGATGAAACACTCGAGGAAACCCCTTCAAAAGATAATTCAGCGCTGTAAATTGTGCCGTTGTGTCTTGAAATCAGCTTTGAAACAATTCATGTGCATATAACATTTAACAGCCCTCTGACCAAGGAAAGTGTATTTGGATAGCAATACTGTTATACTTACTGGAGGACGATTAACTTTCACACTTTCTCATAACAATTTACAATTTATGGTTGTGTAAGTCACAATTATTGAAGGAAAACACCGCCGTAGTAGAAGTGAAATACCTTTTAGCACGGTGTAAAACACCGATTATTCCTATAACATATAATAACCCCAATACATCTAAGTATTCTTGTGAATGTATAAGTGTATCAACAAAGCCAACCAAACGATTTTGGCCATACTTAGAAAACATACCCTTTGCGAATCCACTTTAACAGCCGTAAGCTTCGGATCAAATAGCAGCGTTCTGGGATCAACGTTCACTGGTGATTGGTGTTTTCCTTTGTTGCATATTTCCCATCCTTTATTTACACGCCACGAACTGGGGCCTAAAATTAAAAACCAACAAACATAAAAACTCACTTAGATTTTTTGGTACTGGAAAAAGTCCCGTTGAAGCAGTCAATTAAAATTCTTTTTTACATCATAATTACATCTGTAAAACTTCCCCTCAATATTTTGCAGAACTTTGCAATTCCGGTGATGTTTCTTTTATTCTTTTTTTAAAGTTGCAGTTCTGCAAACATGCTTTCTTACAGGAGGACCAAAATGCTCACATCAGCAGAAATTAAACATGCGCCTTAAGATTCAAGTTCCATTCAAAAGGGAGGCTTGCTAAATTTAATTTTTCTCCACAGTTTTATATAATACGCTACACTTTTACAAAAATAAAGCTATAATGGAACCCTTTAATGTTCTTCACTCGTGACTCTAGCGGAACCCTTTATGGTTCTGTATGGATCCTAACAGCAACTGCTCGAAGTATTTCTCCCTTATTATCATACCAAACAACGGTTTTTGTCTTTATGGTTTCATTTGGAACCATCCTCTTTTCTAAAGAACCATTATTTCTAAGAGTGTACACGAGCGCTTCATTTGTTTCACACTGATTCAACCTTAAGTGCTTTTTATTACTGATTGATACTTTTAATATTGAAATCACATTAAACATAGGGTGTTCCACAATTTCAATATCATGCCACTGCCCGTAATTTATTTGAAACAATGGATTACACAGTCATAGGAAACGTAAGTATTTCCAGTTTGACAATATAGCATGTTTCGTTCGATAGAATGGCCCATAATTAAACTGGTATCTAAACAAGAATGATTCAGTACGGGATGTTAGAAAAGGGTAGGGCATACTACACTTTTGCAAATAAAGTTTTTTGGAAAAGAGAATGGTTCAACATGGAACTATTAAGATAAAATCTTTGATATGCAAAGACTGTGCCAAATACTTGGATCAGCCGCTGTAAGGGTTCAATACAGAAACAAAAAGGGTTTCACAAGTACCATGACTAAAGAACCATTAAGGGTTCCATTAAATCGATATGTTTCTAAGAGTAAATACAATTTATTATAGAATCAAATAGACACTCCTTGACCAAACATTCATTAACCCCGTTAACAGCTAAATTAGGATAACATAATCCACTTGCCCCAATTCCGTTCTGACCCGCGTTTGCTTAATTTAATAGCGGAAATAGGCAAACCCGTCTAAGCGTCGCCTTATCTAAAAGTGTACACAATTGTGCTTTTTACATACTGGTGAGAAATGTGTATGCTTAGATTACGCGCTTCAGTCTTATTTCTGTGCTACACCAGCCTAAAATAGAATGACAGTAAATAAGTAACTAACTTTGGAAAAAGCTCGATGGCATATTGGGCATATGCCATAGAACTGACAAGACATATTCAACAGACTTTAACAAGCACGTCTATACTATGATATATTTTTACACTCAGGTAATCAACATTTGTAACATAAGAAAATTGTTTTACAAAACATAGTGTGCAGTGCTAATTATAGGCCTACTTAGCGAAAATATCAGGAAACGATCACTTGGTTCATGTTGTACTTTGCTATAACAGGCTTTCGGTTTGCAACCTAATCCGTCATAGGCATATGGTAATGTAAACACTGCACCCACTACCATGAAGAATGCAATTGCCTTATACTTGATGAGTGATTAAGTAACTATCCGAAAGCTTGTCTTAGTAAAAAAAACATGTACAATGTGGTCTTAGTTGCGTTATTTTTGGTAAGTACAATCCACAACAGCATTTGTGTTGTGCTAATTCATGCATTTAAACAGTCAAATTAGTATATCAATATAGGAAAGTTTTCAGAAAGCCTTTCAAGTGGCATAGAACTGCTGTATTTTCCACTAGAATTTAACGGAGCTAAACAGGGCGTATGAATTTATTCTTTTTGTAATACTTTTCTCAAGCTCGATTCCTTTATACAGAACAACCTTTAAAGTGGGGTGACATTCTTTTGTAAACATCGATGATTCTGTGAATGGCATATCAGTGATCCCATGGCGGGATACAGAATATCGCTAGTTAATATTGTTTACATTAGACAGGACGTGTCACTCTAAACCTAATTCTCAGTGTACTGAATAAATGTAAGGCCCTTAGAAGAACTCGATTCTGGGTCCAGACTGAGCACGTCTGAAGCTTTGCTATCTATTGAAGTATGTTTGAGGGGGTTGATAACCCCTACAGCTTAAGACAAATGGTCATCTGCCAAAGTCCAATTGTCTGGAATCGTTGTAGAGGTTCTATCTACAAGCGCTCGTTTCTGATACAATAGGTTGACCGAAGGAAGCATTGAAGGCATACATCATGTCTTTCATCAAATAACCATTCCCTAGCAGTGCTGATCTTACAGGGATACTTTAGTTGAGTGTTTGCCAAAGCAGTCTGATGAACTACACTCAATGGAGTGGTTGGAATCCGCGAGAAGCGTTGTAAATTCTTTGAGGCGCCATATCATGCTGGAAGTGACGATAAAAGGATGCTACGAACCGATTGACTGATACAATTGTCATACCATCAGGGGTAGCCTTTCCCGAAATTACCGTCATATCTTTCCAGATGTGGCGATAAAAGAAAGTATGAACGCAATATATATACTATTATCACCCAATCCGGGACTGTGTATTGAATATATATATTTAATTGGACCGCTATTCCTCCAGGCCAACATTTACCTAGACGTACATTAACACTTTAATTGACAGTTTAGATGACACAAACCAAGAAATATATAACTTATTACAAATGCGTGTTATGTTTATAATGACCAGTTCATGACCGGTTCAGAAAAATAATGACTTCATATGGGCATGCCTGTTCAACAATATATGAGAAAAATAAGGTACTGATTAGACAAAAAACTAAAGGTAGATATTAAGATCTCTGTTAAATGAATACGCTGTAATAAGTCATCGAATCGACAAAGCATTTAAGTTGCACACCGTATATGAATGTTCAACGAGTTCGTTCAGTGTTGTGTCTACCAGATGCCAAATGGATCATAGTGCGAAAGCTTTGACCTAACAGAACGTTTTCTTTTAAAGTTCCTCCAGCAATAAAACTGAAACAATAGAATCGTTAATTAATGCGCCACCTAAACCTCTGTACGGTGCCATTCAACTGTTTTTGGCATGCATTTACACACGAACGACGTACTCTTAGCTTTGGCACTCATACACATTTAAAAGTCTAGAAAAAAGTCTGCAATCAGCATGTGCCTTATTTGTTTGATTACTCGTGGGTATTTCACTTATATGACGACGTGCCAGCCCAGTGGGTAAAGGAAACTTCCCTCGAAACCACTTGTAACAAACAAAGACAAGATAAGACAAATAAAGGACAACAACAAGGGCAGCACAAGGGCATCATGAAGCTCCCCCCAACCATCCTCGAACCATTACAGTAAAAACGGTTCTTTGATATAAGAAGAAATGGAAAATACTAGAAACAGTTTATCTGTCGGTTCCATACAGAACCATGAAGGGTTCCACCAAAGCATTGACAGAAGAACCTTAGAGGGGTCCGAAAGAGCCATATATATTTATAGGGTTTGGTGTAAGCAGTCAAGCCCAGCCAAATGTTTTTTAGTATACCAGTAATAAGGAAGAGTAATGTGGTTTTATTGGTGTTATCAGCTTAACAGCGTAGCTCGCAACGCTTTGCGAAAATTATTTTAACTTTAACTTTGTTTTTTTGTATAAATATTTTACTTTTTCCGGTTGCTTAATCTAATTTTTTTTTTCAAACTACAATTCTACAAGTCACTTCACATGGCTGCAATATATATTTAATATCCACTCAGTTGATTGGCGTTATTAAAGTCTTTCTTTCTACCATTCCTAGAAGTTTATGTGAGCACTTCCCAAAGAATGTGTGGGTGTATGCCTTGAGTGGATTCTAAACCACGTCTGTCAAAGCATCGTCCACAGATAATACAGTATCTCATTTGTTATTCGTTTTGCTGCAGAAGTTTTAATCACTGTAAAGACATTTTTTAAAGAAATATGACAAGTTTATGATCCAGAAAATTCATGTCACAGCCAAAAACAGTTAATGCGCAGCATGAGTTTTAGTTTTACGAAGGTCGGGTAAAAAGCTATTATATTATATATTTCTAAAAAGTAATCACACTGGTACAGATATTTCGATGGATTTAAAGATTCTATGTGATGTAATTTTGTTGTGGAGAAATATAATTTGTTTTTCCCCACCAGTATTGGAACCCGGGTCTGTGGTTAAAAGAATCAGCCCTCTAATCGACCGAGCTACAAAGCCTCACTTTAGAATATCGTCGAATTTACATTCAAGTTACTTTATTAATATATACATTAGATCAACAAGAAATAGTTTCTTTCTCAACAATAAAAATGTATTAGATCAACCAGTAGGATTTTGCATGTGCTTAACTGGTGCATAACGTTGATATCATGGACATTTCACTAGTATAACGACTTTGTGTTTTCAGCAATTGTTGGAAAATCGCGAAGAAACCTAGTAAAAACCACACCACGCCATTAAGCTGCCACTTCGAGTTTTAACGAGGAAATCAAAGGCGCCCTGGAAACCTTTATTAAATGCATCATAGTTTAGACATCCAACGTTTAACTGTCTAAGTCAGAATGCAGCCAGATCCATAAAGACGACCTGAGGGGATTACATGCTCCCCAGAACCAATCTCTGGATAAAGCCAAGAGAAGACAAATGGTTAGTTAAAGTTGCTTAAAGCTGTTCCTCTGCCAAAACAAGACGTAATTGTCGATGTATTGTATTAACTGTAATGCTCTTCGCTAGGACTCATTTTGGCGTCGAGGCTAAGCCTGTCAGAGCTCGTCTAGCTACCAAAGCATGCTTGAGATTATATGATAGTCCACCCAGTTTGAGCTAACCCCGTCCTCCAACAATTGTCGAAAATTTCGGGCACGAAGCTCTCTCGTCTAATACAAATTATGGTAGACCGCAGGGGCAGAGGGTGCCAACATTACGTCTTTCAGCAGGATAGCCATTTGTTAGAAGCTCTGAATCGACGTGGATCGTTTGAGCTGAGTGTTTGGAAATGGGGCCGAATAACTACTCCCATTGGTGTCTATGATATCCCATGTCAACAATATAACCACTTTACACAGTCATATTCTTCAGCGAGGTGGCAATCAATGAAATGTAAGAATCTAAAACGTTTGCAAGTAGCTCTTCATCAGGGACTAATTTTTTGTTTGTCTTTTTTTTAATTACGCACTTCAAACTTAATCGATATTTTACGCAAAAGTTAAATTAATAACATAACTGACATCGAAATGATTTGTTTCTCTATAGCGGTGATAAATACGATATGTCTCTATAAATGTGCTGGGCAGGAGTTGGGGAAGGGACGAGAGGGGGAGGGGGTGCTTCCTGTTTCCCTTGAGCCAAGGGCCAAGAGGTAGATTAAACCCAATCTGTGTGTGATACCGTTGTGATTGTCCTATCTTGTTGTCATGCCGTCGTATGAATAATATAGCCCTAAGTATAATGTAAACCCCAGAAAAGGACACATAAAACTGCCAAATCTACATCAATATCATATCATATTTAGGCAAAACCAATGATGATACTACTCGGGTAACAGCGACAAACCTTAAAACCCAACGAAATACGGTTTAAAGATTTGTTAAATTAAGCTCGAAATGTCGCAATAAATCAATTCGTGTGCTCCATTTGTCAATGGGGATAACACAGCAAAAGTGTTTTAACGATCCGTGGAAACGTACATTTCCTAGTCTCCGTTAGTTTTGCCCCCTATTCGGTCAAGCACGCGTGAAACCCCAGTCCAAGGAAATAAGTCACAGGTTCTGCAGTAACTCGGTGTAATCCAGAATTCCTCAATTTCCTATCGAATTAAAGGCGTTATAAAGTTAGGCAACCGTTTTCTCCAAGAACCAACACTTTGTCCCTAACCGATACTTAATTCCCACTCAACTGCAACTGGCTTTGGAGTTAAACGATCCAATTTCCGTTTTAGTGTCGACACGTTATAAACCATATCCACATTTCCTGGCAAGATTGAACACATTAGAAAGTTAAACGATTCAATTCTTTGCCTGGCGTTTCTAACCCATTTGTCAGTCGGTGGGAAATCAATGTTCAATAGCTCCACCGAGACGTTATCAAATTCCAATTATGCCAAATCTCCGTGTTAGCCTTTCTTATTGAATTTAGTCGCTGATTTATTTCTCCAGCTACTGAGAGGATCGTGTGTATTGACTTCTGACTCGGATCAGCACAAATCTAAGGGAATGTGTTTTCTGCTAGATTCGACGAAGTAACACGTGAACTATGGACGAAAACCCCAGTATATAAAACCATCCACGCTAGCAGGTCACAACTCCGACAACATCGGGCTTACTATGACTATATGCATCTACTGAATCGCATGAAAATAGCAAAGGCCTTAATAGTTCTGTAACAGATGACTTGTTAAAACAGTACTCTGCACTCTTTAAACCTTTACATGATTTGCGTCCTTACCTGGTCATTTACTACATCGTTATCATAGTGATACAATGTCGTTCACAACTTATATATCGTGATCAGTCTACATATATACGTATACGACAAGAGTGCATTTGGTTTGAACACTATTTTTCCCACAAAGATTGGTAAACATCCTCACTATATATATTAACATCGCTCCTTGAGTGGATTTAACGACATGCCCACAGCCGTTCGTCAATAAAGTCTTTTATTTGTATATTTAAAACCGCAGGAAGAATAAAGGTGATGGAAATACCCACAACCGTTCTGGACAAGTCAAAATATTATGCCAGAAAAAGCGATGAAGTGCACAGTGATCCACTAAAATTCTCCGGCGTTTTGTCAATCACATTTAAATATAAAATGAGTATTGTCCTCGTGTAGTTGGAGATAAAGTTCTTTTGAATGAGTACTAGTAAAATCGTACCTACCTGTGACTCCTTCATACGACCACCATTCCGACCAAAAGTCCGCCTCACTCGCTGCAACACAATTACATTGGTTTTAACAAATGGTAATAAGACTGATCACAGTATACACTGACAGCGTTGGGCCAACATCAATCTTAAAGAGCAATTCACGTTTATAAGAAACTTATACCGCGCTATAATTATTCAAACTGCTTCTAGCATATTGTAAAGAAGATAATAGTTCCATAAACACCGCCACTCTAAGTATGAATTCCCAATAGAACTGCCACATTCATTGCACAAATCCCTTAGTTTGTTTACCGAGTTTGCGTTAGGGAACCAGAATAAAAACAGTTTATCTCATAATCTATGTGTTGATAACAGTATTGTAAAAAAAAAAAGCCCAGCTAGATGTGCCCTGGTTTTCCAAATACGCAGCTAGCACAGATAAAATATCATCGTGGCTGTTATCGTTTGTTTGCTTGATTGGTGATCTACTGATGTTCTTTTCGCTCGTCTGACAGGAGTACCAGTTTAGGCAGTGATAGAGTTTAATACTAGGCCCCCGGAACTATTTTATGTCATTGGTAAGTGCGTTTTTGTTTGAACGTAGGGCCGTCGGTGGTGACGAATTGGTACTCGGACACATCCTTGATCAGAGGAACATTGGCACTAACGTTATATATACCCTTTACTGATAAAGATGTGTGAATTTGATATCATAATATCCACAAGTATATATTATTAAGTCGGGTTTATCGAGGTTAGTCGTTGTCTAAATAATAAATTCGGATAACAATGAAGTACTAAAAATACAGTGTGTATTCCAATATTGTCCCTACTAAACAAACAAAAAAGCCAATTACTTGACATTTAAATTCTTTTTGTTGACAATTTAAGAAAACCTATGCCCTTTTACATTGTTGAAACATACCAAGGGGAAGAAAACATGTCTTGCACACACAGAGAACTGAATTAGAGCTTCAGAATTACCGACTTATGTTCTTTTTTTACATCTTTACCTTGAATATAACACGCAAGTCCGACAAGTGAATGCAAGATAACAATAAGTTCCATCGTTAAACAATGACACTTTGGTACAATCCAAATTGGTTGGGTGTTGAAACAAAAATGCCAGCCTTCGGTAAAATAATCAAGCACTTGAATTCCTCAAGCTTGTTGCGTCATCTGTCTCCAAAACTTGGCGCTTGACTATTTAGAAATCCTTCTAAATGCAGGACAACTCGTCCTGTTGGCTTGAGCCTGTAGGCAAGAAACGTACTTAGTTGTTAAGCATATCTCGTATTATACTTAGACGAAAACCCCTTTCCCTGACTTCATCCTCTAGATAGACTGCCATCCGTCTACAAAGTTATGTTCCTTTAAAAACACGTTCCTCTCCAGAGTCTGGCACCGCTCTACAGCTGTCCGGGGAGCTTCAATCACATAAAAGCCACTGGAAGATTAATTACATAATTTTCGGTGCCCCAAGAAGGTCGCTTCGGCGGAACTATTGATTTTGTGCTTTGTAAGTAACGTTAATGCCGCTTGTGAAAACCAAGAAAAACTGCTCTGCGCTGGCCATTTAGTCTGTCACGTCTAACAAGTTTACCGAACACAAATTTTCTTAAGGGCTAATAGTTAGCATTGATCTTGAGAGGAGTGGACTATATTAGAATCTTGACCCTATCGACACTAGCTGGTCACTTAACAAGAGAAACCGCTTCGGCTGTCTTGAATGGCCGAAGATGAAGTGTAGTATCCCATCTTCTTGACGGCAACAAGCCATTGCTGACCCTTTGGCGCCTCCAGTGATAAATCCATAAAACATTACCTCCTGTCAAGCTGTTTCCAATTCACATAGCACCCTTAAAAACGCTCATCATCTGCGAAATTGCTATCGTTTTTAGTGTTCTCCTTTGATGAATGTGTAGCAAAGTTCTTTCTGTCTTGTTGTCAAAGATTTGAATATACGCTGATTGGCGAAGGTTGCAGATGAAAAACACACAGCATATAACAATATTTGTTTAGCAAATCGATAGATTACTACCATTTGCAAAGATAAAAAGGAATTGTCCACGTAATTGGCCCGTTTGTCTATGCAATATCAAAATATTGTACTTCGGGCAAAACAGACCGATTTTGCAACCAACATGAACATTTTCATTTCTGATTTATGTGAAAATTTATTCTAAGTATGCTAATAAGGACCATGAAGTTCATATTTGCCTATCTAATTATGACGACAATTAATAATATTGGTTAAATTTTACTAAAATCTATTTTTCTAACAATATTACATATGTGTACGGCTGATTACAGAAACAGCCAACGTAAATATTCCACCTCCATTAAGTGTATATCAACTCAATGTACTAACCTAAAACAACAGGGGACAAAGATCACTGTTTATATGTTGTGCTTAACTATAGCAAGCTTTTAAATAGTAACTAAATCCAGTACTTGTATATGGCAATTGCGCAGTTCATGGTAGTGGGTACAGTTTGTAAATGCAGTGAAATACAATGAGTTACACAATAGCACAGGGGTAAACACAGTATGGTACGATATTTAACAAAGGTGTTACAGTATGATTTACACGAAGGTACAGAAAAAGCACAGTAATTGACAAAATCGGTAGTCGTTGAAGAACAGGACAAAAGTATGATCTTGGACAAGGACAAACAGCTATGGGCAATATATAC
>JAVFBW010067292.1:0-17322 GCA_034783835.1 Mopalia ciliata
GGGGGGAAACCACCTTTCATTTGTTTGTATTAATCGACGATTTTGGCAGAGCAGCCGATAGCAATCTAAGCTTGATATACACATTAATATAAATAGCCGATCAGAAATGATTTAAAATTCTATGCGGTTTTGTTCATGAATCATTATAGGTCAAGATAGTATTCTCTAAAATAACATTGTTTAGATATAGACCTTGCTTAAATGTTATTGTAAGTCGATTTACATATTTGGAATTTTGTTGCATTTTGCTCTCAATAGATTCCACAATGTTAACGTATCTATGGCGACTTTCGCAAAAGAAAAGCTTAGCGGTATTCTCATCACCTATTCACGTCGGTTGTTGTCAATGGTTAATTAAATTCTCTAAAAAAATAGTATTACGCGTATCTGGGATACAGTGGATAGAATAATTATGTCGCTTGCTTGTTCATTAAATTAAGTTAAATAAAAAGTTCAGGGTCAGATGGACCTAGATTGTCGTGAACGCTGAAACTGACAGAAAGCTTGGTACTGCAATCCCACTAACCAGTAGGATAACCCGATATTTCCAAAACATAAAAATACAAATGTGGCGTACCTGTCAAGTTTTAACTGGTGAGGATTTTGCCATCTTTTATTATTCCAGTCAAGAATGCGTTGATATTGTGGCCTATTTAGGTCGACTGAATCGCAAGATGTTCAATAGCAGTGAATTGAAACCGAATAGTTGTTGATCTTCATTGGTCATAGTTATGTCTGGATTCTTAATAACACTGGCATATTGAAGTAGAAAACATAATCTTGTTCCTGAAATACACAGGAAGATATGCTATTAAGTGCACGCGTCTTAATTTATTGGCACTTGTATGTAGAGACGTAAGTGTATGAGCTAACATGTACATAACTGGATAGAAAGGATTTGTTAAAAGCAGAGTCGGCATATTAACTCAACTCTAGCTGGGTAAAAAAATAAACGACAGATATTAAAGACCCTGAAGCCTTATTTGTCTATACCACAATGGATCAGAAATACTGCATATTACATTTGTTAATCAAAAATGTGGTATTGTATTTTAAAAAAGTAAGGCAGTAGACAGGCTAGCATATATTGACTGCAAATGGCAACAGATTGTGTAACAATATGATTGTGTGTGCTTATGTACGCTTGATTGTTAACTTCGTACTCATCCTTGCGTAAATACTGTGGAAAACAGGGAAAACGTCTCCGCAATTGCCGAAATCGCATCGGAGGTCAATACATCGAACATATGAGTGGTACATAGAAGGATGATCAGTAGTTAAACACGCTTACAACTTAACCACGACTGAGGATCCCCTCCATTGATGAGTCGGTTAAAATATATTTTAGGGAAAGACAACTGTTTTTCAACTTAAACTTATTATTTTTTATTGCATACTTTCACAGACAACCATCTGTATTGCACTTGCAATCGAATCAGCATAGTCGTTAATTAGCTAACTTAAAAAGCAAAACAGCATTTATATCATCTAGCTGTGGCTGTCCCCTATTGCCTGCATTGATGGATGCTTTCATATAAAACCGAAACTGAGGGTTCCGCCCCCAAGCGAAACAACAACAACAAAATACAACTTCTACATATCAACCTGGTGGAAAAACAGATGTCATTCCCTTTAATGTCAAGATGCTTTCATTTCTAATCAAACGCAGTAAGGACAACGATTATTTCAGCCATCTTCCAGAGTCAAGGCGAAAAGAAGATCGTCGCATTTAGTCTCGGGTTACACATTCTGACCCTTGCAATAGGAAGACGATTTCAGTAGGCGTGTTAATTGTGATATGGACTATTCCAGCTTCTAATAAAACCACATTTCTTCCAAATGTGTCATGTTACTGGAATAAAGTGTCACCCATTTACACATGAGGTTTCAATTGTGTGCCGTCTTCATGCCAATTCAAACGCTTTCTTTGTTCCTGTTATGGACACAATCGATATATGCATTTCAGTGGTTTCCGCAAAACTAGATTTGAGACGTCTGACGTTTGATGTTATAACTATTAAGCTCGAAAAGTCCGTAGCGTACCCTGTTTCATGGTTGACAAGTGCTATAACTCAGTATGAAAGCAAAACGAAGCGATTTGAAGACAATGTGGCACGGAACAATTAATCGATTCATAAGAGACCTGAGCCAATCAATGCTTTTACAGAAATGGCCCCTACGTAAATAAAACGTCAATGAAATGAGCTGGGTTTGAAAAATTGTATACTATGTAACAACCAGCGTGGTTAACTATGGACTACAAATGGTTCTTTTAGGAACTACACTTGCGTGTTTACAGCACGTGGCTATACTATCATAGGCAGTATGTTCCATCCAGCTCACTGTTTTCTGACTCTATGTATATACAAGTACATATATTTGTGTTGACATAACATACAGATTGTCTTTTAAAATTCTTGTAGTCCGTATGTGTACGTGTGTTCTTTTTTAATGAATTCATTTTTGTGGTGACATTGATCAGAACCAAATTTAAGTTTTTTGCAGGCGCCTTCGGGCATTAAACCAGCTTCATAGGTTACATGTATTATGTATTTACTTACTGTATATAAATGCTGCCAATGACGAGCATTGCAGTCTAAAATGGTTGACTCTGCACGATCTAGCTTTAAATATATCGTACTTGCCGCAATATCGATATGTGATAAGATCCCATATCCTACAAGAGTTATGATTGGATATGCACAGTACCCACATGGTGATATATTTATATGTTATGCCGCAAACATGAAGTGTATGCCAATATATGTCTCTGCAGACATAGAAATGATTGAAAGTATACTATAAACATACTTGAATATTAGCGCAAACATCCTACTGTCATTCATCCTTTAACCTTAGTTGAACGATGTCGCCAAACCGATAAACGCAACCATTTAACTGGTCTGGAAGAGTTGGCGACTATTACACAGACGGTTTATCTAGATTACTCAAAGACACATCCTTGATGAGATGTCAGTATAAAATAGATTGAAAAGGGCCACGGCATTAAAGTATTACCGAAGCAATCAGTTTTTGAAGAGTTGACGCACATGTATTTTCCTAATGTAATAGTTCTGACGGAACCATATAACAGTAAAAAAAATAACCTTAGAATGAAAACCATTTCAACGAAATTCTGTCTCACAGAATTGACAAATTAAAAAATATATTTCAACTATATGTTATCTGATATTATACATTTCCTGTGAAATTAAAATGTACATATATCTATATACTAGTATACATTTTATTAGAAAACCTCAATGAAAATATTATCTATACAGAATATAAAGAATGTTGGGCCAGTTAACCAAAGGTCCCGGGTTCGAATCAGGATGAAGGCAAGAAACTTGTTATCTCTTCATTTATTCACAATATAAAGCCAAATAGAGTTTTTTATTACCGCCATGTATACACATATTTCGAGTCATTACTCATGCAAAAAAACACAATTAATATTTGACAAATTTTGTGTATGTTGTAGTATGCATTAATACATATATATTGCGAGTTCAAATCCCAGTGGTGGCCTCATAATTTTCTTTTTTTATAATAAAAATATATATATATCTTAAAAAATAATCATTGGAAACTAACAAATTCAAACTCAATATTGATTAAATAGAAACCAAGCTAAAATGTTTTCTTTGTTGACAGAATAAGAGCTCTTTCTCAGGAAATTGATGTCTGTGTCTCAACAATTACCGTTTATTTTTAAACACATATGACTTGGAGTTCACTGGAAATTGGTCATGCGTTTATATGTTTGGAAGCTACTAGTGTAAATGCATCCGATATCTTGAGAACAAGATGTGATGAAAAAGGGACCAGCTTTCAGATGGATGTTAATTTATCACAGTGTCTTCTGAATACAAACCTTTGACAGATTAAAAGTCGTTAAGTCTTATTAATTCTGGAGAATAATATCGGGTTTCAACCTTTTGAGAATTTTCCAAATCTAAAACGGCAAAGAATAAACAGCTTAACTTAAAGCTTATAACGTATTTATTTTAAGCTGAAGAATTGAGAAAGGCTGTATTATTCATTTGTTCAGTGTCACAAGAAAACGTCGTATTTAGCACACATGGGTTGCACACATACTTGTAGACCAAGTGCGTCAACCGCGATACACATCAGTCAAATCAAAGACACCGGGTTCCAGACAAAAATGTGTTTGCATCAGCCATGGTCTCAAAAGCTGTGCAAAGCAGATCTTTGTTTTGTTTTTTTACTACTTTTCTTTCAAAATGATATACACACGAGAAAAGTAGTACAGATTTAATATATTCCTAAAAAAAATACCCACAACGGCAAGGGGATGTGGATTAATAAAATAATAGCATGTTCTATATAAATTCTCAAAGAAACGATACTTGTGTATTTTTATCGTGGAGAAAGAATTTTGATTGCCTTCACCTGGCTCCCTGCCAGTGTTAAACGTTTATTTTATTGTTGCTTAATCCTGTTGTTACTGCGCTCTTTCTTGTTGTACCTCATGTTCAGACTTGTTCACCATAACTGGTACTACTCTGTATACAGTGGTTACCAACCAACCACTTTACTTCGTCACAGTATTACCTGACAAAGCAGATATCCACCGTCTGCGAAAATTCATAACCAATAAACTTAGATAGCTTTAAAGATGCACCTTATGTTATTATTCTTAGTATGACATTACACCAGCCGTAATTCTGATCTTGGCTGATACATGAAAAAGGTTGCACGTAGAATTTCAATTATTTGACACAAGAGATGCTAAGGAAAAGTTTTCGTAAACAAATTTATTGAGTAAAATGAGTCCGAAACAAATAATGTTATTTGAGGATTAGTTCATGCTTAACACTATGCTCTGACGTCAAATGACAGGTTAGCTAATAACAAATCTATGGTATTTGATCAGATACATTTCTCATGCTTCGAGTACTCCGGAATTATTTATTTCAACGACATCAGTTCCAACCACACTGCTCTGAAAACTTTCAGCCGAAACATGCTCGCGGGACAACTGATGTCGGACGTCCACTGTTCCGAACAGTTGTCATAAGAACAAAGGTCGTTTGAGCAACTGTTCTATATATTGTTTGCTAACTGTTTTGGTGACCTTTGTAAAATATACTGATTCCCAAATTATTTCAGGAACGACAAGGCGCTTAGATATTTAAAATGACTGAAAATGGGAACGATTCCAGCTAGACACACTACATTTATGGTAAACAAAAACACTCTGATTGGATAATTTATCTGTCAAGTTTTAATAACAATTCATTCACTTTTTTGTTTGTCAATAGTAAAACACGAGATGCTAACATCAGAATGCAAAGACAATTTTTGATTACTTTTACTTGTGTTGTTAAATATAATGTAACCACCATCTTTAGATGAGGAATTAAATTTTAACAACTCACTCAATGTTATTTCACTGTTGAAACCCTAAAGAATCACAGAAAGAGTTACAAGAAATGGTTGACTATGCGAAAACCAAACAGATACACAGATTCGGCTTCTAATTGTGTGCATATCTTGTACTGTAGTAATTTACCTCAATGTAACCTTTTTCAATTATAAGACAAACCTTATAGCTGTGGCGCACATCATTCCTTTGAATGGAGCCGTCAAACTCTTAAATTATGTATGTATGTATGTATGTATGTATGTATGTATGTATGTATGTATGTATGTATGTATGTATGTATGTACGTACGTACGTACGTACGTACGTATAAGCGCATAATGAATGGCATACACAAGCTATCTAACACGGAGTCGCATAGAACACAAGGACTCATTTACATGTATGCCGGGAATAGGGACAATGTGACTGTCGAAGGTGTTAGATCTAAGTATATGGACTTAAACAATAAAAACATGTCTATATATTTGTGAAAAATTTCCATTCTAATAGTTGTCGACTGCTTCGACCCGATGGTAGCCAGTACGATTCTACAGGGTTTGCGTAACTCGGTGTTGTTGTATTGTGTATGTAAATCCATGTTTTGCAACGATTTAGGCCTGATTAATCGGTGCAAACTGAACAAAAATTGAGCGTCTATAAGTACTGCAGCTTTGTAGTTAATTATTATCACTTTCCGTCACTCTGTCCCCGGGTTGAGATCCGAAATGTAGTATGCCACTAAAAGTGTGTACCCGATAAAGTCCGGTACTCAAGTGTTTATTCTAGGAGGTCTGATACTCAAGTAGTGCAACTCCGAGTAAAGCGAGGTTCATTTTGATTGCACAGTTTGCTTAATTATGCCGTTGTCAGATTCTGACCATGCCATAATACCCTCCAATCACACACAGTAAACTGTGTCGTGCTTTGGGACTGACTGTGTACTTTGTTAGGATTATCAGTGGAACAAATAGAGTATAAATTGAAACCTGGAAATGTTGCTATCGTTACGGGTATCCGAGCAGTAGCGGATAGGGCGATTACAACTACATGTTTAATACTAGCTTTATTTTTTAATGTTCACATTAGCAATATTAATTAAATTAGGGGCCTACTACTAAAACAGAGTATAAATTAATTTATCACCAGAGTAGAAAACGTTCATTAATTTATATGTTTTATAGCTTACCCAGGCTCTAGCAATGCTTTGATTTATAGACTTTTGATATGGTTATAATTATTATTGTTCGTCGTGCTCTATCTGATTCACACAACTGGAGCTGTTTAAAAAAAATATGCCAGGCTATAAACTGTATCGATCTATCATAAATAGTGGTGCACAACTTGCTCTTATCACAAAATGCTAATTCGCACAATAATAAAAATCGTTATCAACCAACGAAAAATGTTCTCTGCCTTGAGTTTGATCGACGAAGTGTCATAGATGTCGTCTGCTTGGGTCTCGTAGTTTCGGTGGCTGCTAAACTTTTGTTTCAATTAATTAAGAGAATGTCATCTAATAAAGCAGTTAAAGTATTGAGGCTTGCTTATATTTGCTGACCACCATGAAATAAAAATATACGCATCCGGGAAGTGTCAAAATAATTACCGCGGTTCTGAATAATTTTGATATTTACCTCGTCAAAATTATTGTTTACAATATAGGGAGATTTCAGACAAATACACTTAAACGGTTACTGGTTCTACTTGCATCGGTTAATTTACGTACATCCCATATAGATTTATTTTAGTTATTTTGTTGATAAATCATTTAATCAAATGAACAAATACCTTATGAAATAAGCAACCTCATTAATAAACAAATGTATTAAATTTGTTAAGCCGGTATTGAGTGATAGTCTAGTATATTGTGCAAACAGAAATGAGATTTTATATCAATGTATTATCCTCGATGGAAATATTCTGTAACCGTGTACATTGAGGGGTGTATCGAAATAAATTTCCAAAACCAACATACATATTTATGAGATCTTTCAATGTCTGTGGCTTTGGGCTTGTTAAATACAGATACTATGAAACATAATCCAGCTGTCGGTTCGCTTATCGTGCCTGAGATATACGTCCGTTGATACCCAGATAATGGTTTGCCATACGTCTTACCATTGATCCCACCGTATTATTACAGCACTTATGTTGCAAGCAAAAGTACGGGATATGCTTTGATGTGCGTGCAGTGACGGCGCCTGTAACATAATGCAGAGAGGAGGCGGGAGGGGGCGTAACTATTATTTCAAACGAAGCCAGGATATGCCTTCTTGATTTCCCTGCATACCCTTGTATGTGATTACTCATCACATCGTGGTAACATATATATTTCTAAGTAATTGATGTCCATTTAGAACTGTTTTGATAATTAATCTATAGGCATGTATGCAGGTTGTCACGGGAGAGGGGCAGAGTAAAATGAGTCGAGTAGTTATTCATACCAGCTGCGCATCGGCAAAATTCCGTGGACAATGTCTTTATCAAATTGTAAATAGTGAGAACACACATGCACGTCCCAGTTCCGTTGTACAAATGATGATTTGCCATTTTGCAAACCTGTATATTCATGTGACCAATTCAACCAATATAACTTTGTGTGAGTCCAGAGCGAAACCCCGCGGCCCTTTACCTGAAAAGCTTTGCTATATGAACCAGCGTATAGGCTACAGTCAGTATGGGCTACTTTAAGCCGATCGCTGGTTATAAGAGCGTAAGTTCCGTTATGCAAATGATGATGAACACTTTATGTTAGCTCGGCATTCAAATGGTAAACAGTGAGAACACACATGCACCTCCCAGTTCCGTTATGCAAATGATGATGTACATGTTTGTAAAACACAATGATGGCTCAATGTGCAAATGGCAAACAGTGAGAACACACATGCACCTCCCAGTTCCGTTATGCAAATGGTGATGTACGCTTTAGTAAAACACAATGATGGCTCAATATACAAATGGCAAACAGTGAGAACACACATGCATCTCCCAGTTCCGTTATGTAAATGATGATGTACACTTTAGTAAAACACTACTATAGCTCAATGTTCAATTGGTAAACAGTGAAAACACACACGCACCTCCCAGTTCCGTTATGCAAATAATGATATACACTTTAGTAAAACAATATGATAGCTCGACGTTCAAATGGTAAACAGTGTGAACACACATGCACCTCCCAGTTCCGTTATGTAAATGAGGATGCACACTAGGGTAAAAACACTATGATATCTCAACGTTCAAATGGTAAACAGTGAGAACACATGCACCTCCCAGTTCCGTTGTGCAAATGAGGATGCACACTTAACACACTATGATAGCTCAATGTTAAGTGGCTACGTGAATGAACCATTTTAATAACTAAAGTTTAACACATAACACATTTTGTTTAATTACACATAGGTGCAATTTTTAGATCCAATTTTGAACATAATTAAGTTTGTACGTCCTTTTAGGCTCGGTTTGGGTATGTTTTTGATGTTAACTGCCCATACAAATGATTGGACTTGGACCATAAAATAGACTGATAAAATTCACCTGGATGTGGATCAAGACAGTTATCAATCAATCAATGAACTAACGTTGAATTCAGCAGGACTTGTATATTTACGGATGCATTACATGACGATTTTCCGAGGAGGTATATCAATGACCACGTATAGAACTGTCCGTTATTAGGACTGGAGTTCTAGTTCTTGCATTTATATCCCACCCGGTTTCTCTATTCTTTCCTGGGTGTTATTTAGACGGAATACACGTTCAAAAGTCTATGTTATTGATGTGTTTGTACAGTGTATGTATTTGGAATGAGATGAACTGAGTGTATCAAAAGTTGTGCCTGCTGTGTTAGCAAATGATCAGCCGGAAGACTATATGCAATTTAACGATCAATGCACTGAGGTGCTAAATTAACGTCGCAACAAGGCAATGGTTTTTGTATGGAGAATTTGTAGTTCAGCTTTGTTTAGAGACAATTGATGCCCAATTGTTCGAATGAAAATGAATATTTTTACCTACAGCTAGGAATAATTTTAAAATTGGACAAAGTAGGCAGGGCGTAGGAAAGTGGTCACATTTCATAATACGATACTGTTCCACGAGCTTATCCTAATTTCATCTTAAATATCACAACACAATAAAACCAAGACTGTATTTTCAGTATTTTTGCATAATAATTTAAAGAGATTATAATTTGTTTTAAAAATCCGGTTGAAACCCGTCCGGAAATCGAACCCACGGCCCGCAGAGATAGGAACCGAATCGACAGCTAGACTGGTTATTATGAAAGTAAAGATTAATTTTACATGCGATTGCTTTGTAAAATGGGTCCAAGTCTACACAGAGCTTAGTCAATATGCAACTCGTTGTCTGTAGTTTGAAGGCTTTCCAATATTTTTGGAGAATGACCAATACACAGCAACAAAAATAAATGATGTAATGTCCGTAGGTGTTTGTCCTAATGATCATATATACCAAATAATTGCGCAAAACAGTACACCGCAGTGCCTTTTAAACAATGAAGAATGTTCATTTAACACATCATTTATCCTGTCGATTTAAACAACCACATAGCTGCAGACGACAAGGCGCATTACCCAAGACACACACTACCCTGTCTGTTGAGCGATTGGACACCTACTGCGTGTCGTGTGCAGTGCCGTTATCGGTATAGACACGCGAAGATTGGATACAGTACACTTATGGGAAAACTCATTCGTTTAAATGCAAAGTTCTCATCATTTAATCTCAATTCTGTTGATTGGAAGCTAACCTTATATTAGGTTCTTTTCTGGAATTTTCGTTATAAGATTGTTGCATTATTGGATTTTAGTCACCACAATTATATATCTTCCTTCAGAAAATCATCAGCGACAGGGAAAACGTAAAAGCAAATAAAGAACAAATCATATCAAGCTGAATTTAAAGCAATTAATTACTGAAAGACAAATTAGTTAAGTATCTAGAATTTGGTTACTGATGTATGTAGAACGTTAAAGTGTATTCATTGTGTAGATCATACTGAACTGTAAAGTAATTTTACTTTTTGAAATACTTTCTGAACCGAACGGCTTCAGAGCCGAATTGTCACAGAGCTAGCCATCTGGGGACAGTTGCCCGAATTGGCCAGTATTGGTCGTTGACACCAGATTAAACCGCTTATATTAGGTTATAAATAGACCTTCAACATGGCGCGACGTCATGTCACAGAGTATTAAGTTTAATAGTGCTTCGAGCAACCGTCCCCTGGGTAACCGATTTACACTTATCTCTACTCATGCTGCATTTATTTATACATTGTCATTATGCTATCATTATAAAACTAGGCAGTGACTGGTATACATGTTTATGACACACTTAGAGAAATTCTGATCATGAGTTAAGTTGAAAAAAATATATACTACAGATGTGTAGCTGACAACTCCTAATGTATATTACAATGTATGAAACCAATAAAACATAACGCAGTGAAGTCACTCAGCTCTCCCATCTATGCATTATACTGAAATATGACATCAAACTTGTGCGTGGGCCTAGCATGATATAACCACGCCACATATTATTATAAACTATGGCCATATATCTCATTAAGGTACTCTTCTAGATGAAGATAACGGATTCATTTGTGTGTAAAATAATTGAAATGGAGACAATAATTTGCCAAAGCAGCTCACTTCGTATGAAATTTGTCAGTGGTTATCACATCGTGTGGTGTTATAAATAACACAAGCCACCTGATATTATCTGAGCCTGTCATAATAAACATCATTTATGTAACAGCTATGTTACGCACGACACTCAACCCCTTATGAACACAATTTGTGTGACGCATGTGTGATCAACTGGTAAATGTATTGGTTTATTTATGTCACAAGAGTACGTTTAGGACGCTCTGGATGTTGCAGTACATGTAACTTATTGTCCACAGCTAACCAACTTAATTTTTCTGTTAAAGCTTTTTTTAGCAAAACGTTTTAATGCATTGTTTATCCATGTCAAATGTCTCGCCTATTAATGCACACAACCACTTTCTATATAAACTATAGGTTAAGTTAATCCCTTTGGGAGAATGTTTTAGAAATAGTCCTTCATGCTAATGCAGAGGTTTCAAACTCGGCGGCGTCCATCCTTGTGATAAAACAAGTCCATCTCTAAAAATCTGGTCTATTTTTACGTTGCGCCTATCTACATTTCAGTTAAATAAAAGCGGGCAATCATTAGTTTGGCCAATAAAATTTAACATAATCGATTCAGAAAAGATCCCCCCACACTTTTTTCTCCTCACCCCCCACTCTTTTCTCCCCACAAACTCTTTTTTCCCCACACACTCTTTTCTCCCCACACACTTTTTTCTCCCCACACACTCATTCCTCTCCCACACACACTCTTCTCCCCACACACTCTAATAATTGGCTGACTAGTTAAACGGTCTAGGTCTAAAGAAAAATTAGAAAAGTTAGAAAGATTGGATATCAAACAAGTGTAATGCAACCTGTACCGGTATTTCAATCTAACGTTCTTCTCTTGTCCAAATAAACACTGACATTTGAAGGAAATGGATAACCGTTTTTATGTCGGTTCGAATCGATTAAATAATCAATTTGACCAAGAATTATCACGGTTACGAATTCCATAAAAAAATCACGTGAAATAAATTAAAGCACCGCTATCTTTTTTAAGAAGGTGTTGCTCGAAAACAATGTCATTATGATTATAAGGAATTCCATGCAATTCAACATTAGTTTGAGGAAATACTTTTTGTGGACTGTTTCCCAAAACGTCCAACATTCCACAAATTTAGCTGTCTTAAGATATTTTGTGAAGGCAGCCATTTTCCCAAGATCGCATTGTATTTATGCACAAAATGGGTTTCAAATAATTAATCAAGTTTTTAACAAACGGTCATTGCACATCTCCGAGAGACTGGGTGTGTGATAAAACAATTTGATGATAACATGTGACGATTAGGGCGAGTTACCGATGAGATATTGAGTCTGTAACGTGAAAAAACGCCGGTGTTGCTATCGTGAGTGCAGTCGAGGATGCGTTTAGCATATATATGAAGCGATTAAATATCTGCTATGATTTAAATATCAGAATATTTTACACTTTTTACCATCTTAAAAGCACGTTACATTATGTATTTGAGTTTTATTTAGCCTCCATAAAACATGTCCTTCAAGGCTTTATGTTGAATTAAATTTGTGTATTATGCAGCTCCACGTGTATTCCACGTCGATCTCTACGTCGATAATGATGCTATAAACAGCGTGACGAACTCCTAACAAAGTCATAAAGGAGATCAAAAACACTAATCTCACTTGTATTATTTATGTTAATCTTTGCTTTCAGTTAAAACAACGGAAACTTATACAGATAGGAGAAAACCGGGTTTGTATACTTCTTTTATCAGAATGATTGGCGCCACCAAGCAAGACCAAAATTATACACCACTGCCGTAGATATCACACTAAATATATAGCTAAAAATACCAGAAATCCGTCATCAAATTCATTATTCTCTTTTTGTGTCCTACTTTGTCATTAAATTCTTCAAAGCAGATAAATTTCTAATTCTTGTTGGCATTTCGAAACTATAGTAGTGTGACATGAGTTATTTCTCCGTTTTTTATGATAAATACAAATATGAACACGTAGTAACATGATATTTGACGTGAAATAAACGTATATAACTTTTAAAGGATCTTACGATGTGTACCTGTTGAGCAACAATAGAGACATTTCCAAGAATTAAAGAATGGCTGCTCGATTGCTTCCAGCTTCTAATTACAATCAGACCTAAACTGTTTTCAGGCAAGATCAAATACATTGAACGATATTTAAATTTCATACAGTTTTGTCCGTCCTTTTTCATTTGGGTCACTGCATGAACGTATTATTAAATAAATAACATATTTGTAGCACATACATGTATAACATTTTTTTGCGGTATAACTACACGTTTATAGAATAAACACAATTGTCCGGAAGACTGAATATCAAGCTTCAGTATATACGTTCTTAGTATCGTGTACACAATCAATACATGCATTTCAATGGCCTCTGCTATCCGCTTTTGTCACGTCTGCTCGTTGAGAAGTTATAACAGTGTAATAAGACCTGGTGTCATATAATATAAAGTACGATACTTCCGCTATACACATCGGCCGCTTTGTCTTACACTGTAAAAGCAAACTAAGACCATGTTACTATTAAGGTCTTTCGTATTTCATGTTGTCTGTCAGAGATAAGATAATACAGTTCCGCTGCCCACTATGTCATCGCGTAAATTTACGTTTAAAATATTTGGTGGGATTTTTTGCTGAATAGGGCTTAGCGGAGTTGTTTCCTTCTTTGGACGACATGATAAACCAAAGGGTAAATGGAAGCCCCCTCCGATGTCTCGGTCTACACACAAACAAGCAAACGAGCGTCCAGGCAACGTAGTGCTTTATCCAATTCCCGCTTAGCTTCAAAAGAAGTAGACCAATAGATACAAGTGGACGAAACATTTGAAATGAACAAAAATCAACTTTCTTGTTAAATTGTACATGTGTGTATGTACGTATGTATGCAAGATGCGTGTCTTATTTGTTCTCTAAAACCCTTTTTTGAGTATATGAAAACATGACAAAATCCAAAAAGTGGGTTATGACCTGCTACATGTATATACAACTATGACTCGAAATGTACAGGAATATGCAGGTAGTTGAATATTATCTTACCGAAGTGGCTTGTCGTAACCAATTCATTCTTATCACACTGCATATTGTGTTACTTATGAATGAATAACTACACTGTATATGCCAAATCATTACCTTATCTGTTCTATGGTGATTTTATTGTCTTAGTTTATCTTATGCTCTGCTTGACAATGGATACATGTACATCTATAATGATATGCATCAGTAGATAATGTAACACAGCCCTGGGCATGACTGGTTTTCAGATAACAAACAATGAGACGTTGCAGTAAGATAAATAACAAACTTACATACTAGAAAACAATATTAGTGGTTATTATCTTAGATAAAATGCATATGTGAAAACTAAACATTAATTGTGATAAATGAACTGTATTTCACCTTATATTAAACTGGAAATTTAATACAAAATTTGGGAATTACGTCGGTTTACCCACTCAGCTAATAACAGCCGATACAGTATTTGTCTGTCTTGATGTTATACGGCTAGCCGAGTCGACATAATCCAGCTGTCAATTCTCCCACCGTCTGTCTGACATACATCGGCCAGATTAACGCCTTACCTTATGCCCGATCAGCGATCCAACCGTTTTCTCTCCAGATAACACAAGATCTATAAACTGGGTGTCCATGTGTATATATATGCTATAAGTTCAGTTGCTTTTATTCAATTAAGTCGATTAAATTATAAAAAAATGTAGCACCTCATTCTAAGCCAATAACTTAGTTATCTGTTTTAAGCCAGACATACATTCACATGTACGTTCTAGTTTACGGATTTGACGCAAATGTTTTCCTTTTAACGTTTGAGTTTTTCGAGTAACATTTATTAACTTATGCAATACCTATCTCCATAATGTTGGTAAACATAAGCCCACAAGTAAAAACAGTGATGGTCACAGCTAACAGCACAACAAACAAATTAATAGAGCCATTAATAATATATCAATGTTTTGGCTGATGGGGAAATGCATGCTTTCAGGCCATACAACATTTATCGCAATTATTTCCCTCCGTCCGTCACAAATATTTGTTAATGTTAGTCTGGAAACAAATTAACCTATTAACTTTAAACTTAATTGGTATGTAGCTTCATTCTGCTAAGACAACAAATGAGAGCGAATTTCACCAAATTATGAAAAACAAAATGACCACCTTTGAACATTTTCACGCTTTATACAAAAACAATGTGGTTGTAAGTTTCGCAATGCATATTCCACCAATATAGAGATAAACACCATGCCTTTTTACTCTTTGAAGTTTCTGACTGAAACTTAGGTAGGTGATTTGCAGGAATTAAAATAACCATTTAGCGGTTGGCCTGCTAGCTACCCAGCTTGTTTATTTTTAAATTTCAGTTGAAGCCAAATAAATTTACCCAAGTAACAGTGTAACTTCCTTGTGCATCATCTAATTCGTAATCGTATAATATCAATCCATAGAGATATATTGCACATGGATTGAGAAAAATTCTCAAACGAAAACAAAGCTTTATAAATCTTTAAACACAGAATACATCTTCATGGAGTTAAGGAAATTAATAGGGAAAACCTTGTTGGCTGTTCACATCTAATTGCCAGGCTCGGATAGGCAGAAGCTGGGTCGTTATCTATTACTGTACTTCAGCACAGTATCTTCCTCGTTAACACGGACACATAATTAATGTATAGACATTTTATATAACACCTTTTAACGTTGTTTATGGTCTGACACCAGTAGTATAAATCAAGCTGTTGTGATGAACTGTAAGACCATCAAAGAAGAGTCAATATTTTGGTTGATACAATAAACAATTTTTTTTCGGTTTCTGCAACATTTTAGAGGGCGTACTCTTATTACATTTTCCAAACGCATGGATTGGTTAAAAAAGGAGAGAAAACAAAATCGCTTTTTTCCGCTAAATACATCGATATTATATTTAATGTCATGACAGACCCTGTAATTAACATGTGTATAGTATCTGATTAGGTTAGTGATCGATATAACTCATATTTATGTACAGATTTAGCTTATCCAGGTATTAACTTCTTCAAGTCCGCTTGGCCGGGCCACAGTGGCTAAGAGGTTTCCGTTTCGGCCTTCTAACCATACTTCGATGTACAGTTCACGGGTTCAAATCCCTCTGTCGCCATCCAGTGAATGAGTCACACAATGTGGCTCTGACTATTGCGAGTTTTTAAGAGTTTCCCTTCCTGTTTGTCCTCGTATTACATCAAGGAAGACTGTCAAATGGGCAATTTAGCGTAATATATAAGTGAAATACAATTGAGTACGACGTTAAACACCTAACACGATTTAAAGTTGAACTAGGAATCGGCTTCATTTGGAGTAAACATATGATTTTATTTTCACAAAATGTAGTGTACAAGACAAGTGTATGTTTGAACCCATGATGCGTGGCTTGTTTAAATGGAATGCCCTTACACGACAATCCGGCCCAAAGCCAAGTGTGACAGACTGCTCTTACGTAACACAATATGTTAAAACATCTTAACAATCTCCATAAAACTCAACAAGCAGTCACAAAGGATTAAAACAGCATTTTTATATTTAAAGGATTATCCACAGTTACATTATATAATAGATAACATGCAATGTCAGTTATATGTTTTGTCATCCTGAAATAGTATTTCTTCACTTTATTTAGACCAGCCTACACCCGTTCTGACATTGATAGAAGCGTTAAGAGTCCATTTCGACAAACACTTTTATGTATAAAAAGCTGTTTATGTAAAATGCAGTTGAGGGAATCTTAGCGAAACCAATTATGCTGTCACAAAGAATACAAGTTAAACGTTATGTCAAAAAGCCCATCATGCCTCAAAACAGCTATTTCAGATCAGGCTGAGCTAAGATGCCATGATGTTTAGGAATAAAAGTGTTAATAGAGATTAAATCAAGAATAAAAGTGTAAATAGACATTAAATCAAGAATAAAAGCGTAAATAGATATTAAATCAGGAATAAAAGTGCTAATAGATATTAAATCAAGAATAAATGTGTTAATAGATATTAAGTCAAGAATAAAAGAGCTAATAGATATCAAATCAAGAATAAATGTGTTAATAGATATTAAGTCAAGAATAAAAGTGCTAATAGAGATTAAATCAAGAATAAAAGTGCTAATAGATATTAAATCAAGAATAAAAGTACTAATACATATTAAATCAAGAATAAAAGTGCTAATAGATATTAAATCAAGAATAAAAGTGCTAATAGAGATTAAATCA
>JAVFBW010067402.1:0-17320 GCA_034783835.1 Mopalia ciliata
AGTTACGTCCCTTTGCGAAGGACAGTAGGACAGACTGTATATACTTTAATCTTGCGAATTTTTATTTTCAGGAAAATAGTAACTTTTGCGAAAAATTATACTTTAAGCTATGGGAAAAGGAAATGCATATAGTTTTGTGAACGTTAACTTGTTAATTTGCAATATTCTCTAAACTGCACATGTTAAAAATCACAGAACTACACTCTGGGAAACCTAATTTTACCAAATCAACAGATTTCAAAACAATACGTTCAGGGTCATATAGAAACTACTAGAAAAATGCAAGTAAAAAATCAATGGCTGACCCGTAAAAAGTGCTTCTAACAAATTCTGTAGGTAAACAAAGTGATTGACCTGTGGAAACGAGATTAAAATTTATTGCAACGGACAAAGGTCAAAACTACTGCAATGTCGCTCGTTTAGATTCAAGGATACATGAATTTATTGATAGTCAATGACTTAAATCATGAAAACACAGTTTTCGATGACTTAAATTACTTTAGAAAAAATAATTACTCTGATAAGCCTTTGGTACCCATGTTGGTGTTATAAAACCATTATCTTATTAATAACATGAGATTTAACATCTTTATCGATTTCCACCTCTGTTTTCTTTCAATCCAGCCCAAACTACCGTCCTCTTTGTACTGAAAGGGTACCACGCTCGTGACGCAGTTGGATTTGTTTTGACATTTATCCCCGTGAAGGAGCGGGTGGGCCATGGCCCTGCAGAATACTCCCTCGACTTCCTAGGTCGATCGTAAGAGGCTAAAAAGAGGTTGCTTTCTGTTGCACTGGTGTTCGCTGAGCTAAAGGGTAACAGGAAGCAGATTTGTTTGTGATGTTCTATATTTCTGTCCGTCGTCATAACCTTGAGTACGACGTTAAACACAAATCAAACAAACAAACAAACCATCAAATGCCATTTATAATTATCTTTATCGCTATGGTTAGATTGTTAGATACTGACTTAATATTGAATTAATACTAGTTACATACTGGTGAATTAAATGTTGCAATTCGTGGGTGATAGTCACTTTACGCTGACCCAGATGTGTATAGAGCAATATGATTTTGTCGAATCTCTCTCACCACCGACGAGTCTCAAGTTGTGGCTCCGGCAATCGCGCGGATGGGTTTTACGAGGTTTTATCTCGGTTTCCACCGTAATAAGACTGTGTTTCGTTTAAATTGGTCAATCCGTCGTCATATAAGTGAAATACCCTTGAGTAGGACGTTAAACGTCAATTAAACAAACAAACAAACTCTCTCACCACCAAACCGAAAGAGTAGTAATTTTCATTTAGCCATCTCCAGACACACGGGTTAAATGAAAATGACTAAACGCATTACCTAAACTTAACTCTCCATGTCGCTCATAAGAGATTTTGTATCAATAGCTTTTCTGAATTTGGTATCCTGAGAGTACAATTATTTTATGTGTGTTTTGATGTGGGCTGGTTCCATGCGAATGTGTTCACGTTGAGCACTGCCCTTGTACTTTACCCAAAACCAAACAAAATGTAGCTGGTCTGTGTTTTCGTTTTAGGGTGGCTTCGAGCTACGGCTGCAATGAGAACAATTGGGACCTTGTTGACAATATCAGGGATTATTGGGATTGTATTGTTTGTCCTGGCCTTCCACGGCACAAAGAGAGCAGTGTATAAAGCTGGGCTTGCGTGTTTAGTTGTAGCTGGTAAGTAATAATCACAACCAATGTGTTATCTGCAGAGCTCTTGGAGCAATGGCATTCTTGTAAAAGGTAGAGGTAATAATAAAATTACCATTGGGTCATTATTGTGATAGATATGTACTTGGTTCTGGTTTGTCGAGTACAATGGTGAATCAGGCAGTGCTCTGCCCCGACCACATCGATCCTCGTTTTCATTATATTGCCGCTCATTGCACACATAGCAATACTCTTTCATTTTATCATAGGCATACTCAAGAGCAATGGCCTTTTCTGACAATGTATCGCATTTGTGAAAAATATGTTGCGTACCCTGATAAGAGTCAGATGACTTAACGTGTTAAGTGTCTGCTCTTAACGCAGGTTTCTGTGAAGCCTAGTTATTTATTTTCGAATATCTTTTTACTAGCATTGTTTTCTGTATATAGGTTCTTTAAAACACGCTAGGTCAGAGGTCCGTGTCCCTTTTGACAATTCATCTTCCAGCTTTAGATTTTCAAAGTTGAAAGGTGGAAAGCTCTGCTTTGCTTCTTACTTCTTACTTCCGAAACAAACTTGCCAAAGCTGGAAGTAGGAAAGCTCTACATCGCTTCCAGCTTTCGAGCTTTTCAGCTCACACTGAAAGCTAAAACGCTCATCGCCGCGTTCAGCTTCTCATCTTTTACCAATAGAAGATGGACATATGAAAAGCTGAGGAAGTTTTTAATTTGCAAACGCTTCCAACTTCCAGCTTTAATACTTTATTGCTATTTGCATAGCTATTTTGGTTTTGGATTGATCGATTGATTGATTGGTCGATTTTTACCACGGATGGATGGATGGATGGATGGATGGATGGATGGATGGATGGATGGATGGATGGATGGATGGATGGATGGATGGATGGACGGACGGACTGACGGATAGATGGATGGTTGGATGGTTGGTTGGCTGGTTGGTTGGTTGGTTGGTTGGTTGGTTGGTTGGTTGGACGGACGGACGGACGGACGGTGATCAATCAGAACAGGTCGGACAAAAACAAAGGCAAAAAATTAAAACTATTTTCCTTTTTCAATTTTTCATTTACGTTCTAGATACAAAAGGAACAGCAGTAGAGATACAATGAAACATTATAAACCATTTGACTAAGTATATGGCTTTGATTTCTTTAATACGCCTCATCAGTTAATATCGTAGCGAAATATCAATTTATTTAAGGTAGCCATTCCAACCATTCCTGTGCATTTACTTCTTTTGGTTTGATCAATCAATAGAAAATCAGTTTTGTTTCGTAGTCACGAACATTCGCCGTTTTAAATCGATATTCCTATGTTATCAAGATGGACTGTTAGCTTTTATAGATTCGTCAAGTTAAAGAACGTATTTGTTGTATTAATGACAGAAGGAGAGACGATATTGGGGGTATTTTGGCGTAAAAAGGCAGAACGGATGGAAGCAAATTCTGTATTGATGCCGATTGCGTGTCGTGAGAAATACCGGTGAAGTGTTAGCGGTTGTTGAACGTCTCTCTCCTGGCGGGTTTCCCCAGGTAGAGGCCACCTCCTCCCGCGAACCGGACCATTTCCCTGCCGGTCTTATTAGCTTCACTTTGTCCTTGTCTCTTCAGCGCGAATTAAGACTTTCACGTTGATGAGGATAAACGTGTACGCCACACTGTGATCCATCGGCTAGTCTTGAAAGTGTCAAATCAAACCTTAGAGCACGTCACATAGTATGTCGCTGAGGCAATTTACGCGATGTGTCTCCGCGAGCGAATGCTTATTAAGACACCTCTACGCGCCGCGGGTCTTCGCCAGTCATAATGTAAATTCGTGTCGATTCCAAGCATTGTACTGGCAGAAAATAATGCCATTCATTTCTGGCCTTAATATCCGCGTTTTATAAAAGAAAATCATCACTTCACTAATGCGGTGATATCCGCTGTGAGTTACAACTCGGCCATTATTGAGCCAACTTTTCTCTCAAGTCGTCGAATCTTGGCTGCAATGGACCGGAAATGGTTGTCGAGATGACGGATCCTGTCGGTAGAAAACGAATCCCGTGGAATAGAAACTATACCATATTTACAATGCGTCCCTATTAGCTCAGCTAAATCTTGGGACCGTTTTAACTTTTTAATAGAATTGAACATACGGATAGTTTCCGCACTGTATCGCTTTTGCAGTGATAAAATGTGACATCCGTTTTGACAATGTCATCTACAGCAATCGACATCATGTTCTTCATCGCGTGCGACACTGACAACTCGCGCTGTGTTTTAGCGCAAACAGTTGAGATGTGAAACTTGTTCAAACGAAACCTCTAAATAAGTATATCATCATAGAGAGCATGCAATTAGCACCAAAAATTCCCAGAGATATGAAATTGCAACTGACATCCACATATTTAGCCAGTGTGAAATCGACAACATTGCTTAATTCAAAGTGACAACTCTCTTTTAGGAAAATGTAACAAAAGAAAATTAAAGGACGTGGGATTTTTTTAAAGAAAAATGTTATTATTTAAAAAAATATTGTCGACAATATTGCTTAATCAACAGTGACAATTCTCATTAAGAAAAACATAACGAAGGAAAAAAGTGTCATTATTTGGCAAGATTTTTAACAAAAAAGTTGAAAGAAGAATTAACTTATTTTTAAAAAGAAATTAAAATTTTTTGAACAACGAACAAGTGGATAAATTGAAATAGTGATTGTATAAACGATTAAATTAATTGATTTTATGGTTTGACTTTTTTTTTGAATTTTTTGTGCGTAACATTTATATAAGGCAGAGCTTTTCTGGATGACCATTATATATCAAAAAAGTAATGTCTACGTCACTTGTATATGTATATAGCCGACATTCAATCACATCTTTCATCTGGTTTTATACTGTCACGTTGATTTGTTTTATTTTTTTGTTTGGTTGATTGGGGTTTAACACCGTACTTAATGGTATATATTTGATCGATTGTCTACTTCACCCTGTGTTTGCTTAAATACGGTAGAATACCTGGTAAAAACTTCGGTTTAAAAGAAACTTCACGTGGACCCAAGCCACAGGGTGTGACTCACCTAAGGGTTGACGGGCGGACTCGAACCCGTGGACGTTAACATCGCAGTAGGATTAATAAGCAGAAACGCTAACCATGTGTTTATTTCAAGGTTTTAACAAAAGAAATTCTAGCAATGATAATTTCGTCAATAGAATATTAAAAATAATAATGTAAAATAGAACATGTAGTATTCTGCACAAAATGTACACATTGTTATACCCGGTCTTATGCTATTCTCTTTATCATATGTCGGTCTCTTCTTCCGCATATGCCTTGTAGCATGCTCTGCATCACACTATGCTCTATTTCCTTTTATACTCTGTCTCGTGATATTCTCCGTCTATTTGTATGCTTTGTCTCTTGTTAACACATAACAATAACGCTTGTGCATATGTCAACTTCAGTGCATAGGAACATAAAGTGTAACATATGGATGCAACGTAAGCCTTGTTTTGAATTTAATATATCTGAGCTTTATGTTGCCAATGGGTAGCATGAGTATAGCAATGTGAATGGCGTTAACTTAAACTATATGGTCTGTTCGCCAATCCTGATTTACAATTTCTGGAAACAAAATATTATTCAAACCAGTATAACATGCTGTGTGAACATTCCTTCCCATCACACCTGACGCTATGTGACGCTATTGTAACGTCATGAATACCTGAACTCGGTGCACGTATCTGTCACTGATATCATTGAGTTGTTGACTTAAGTCATTCTTTATTAAACTATGGAGAAATTATCAAATCTGGTCTCCCGGGGTGGGGTTGAGTTTCATTATGAGTATTATAAACCCATTGTCTACAGAGTAACAGCGGGCCTGACAGCTTGACTCCCGCTACTGAACTATTTCTCTTTTTAAGAATCTTAGGGACAATTTAGGTTGATAACCTGCTATAAAACAAACATTCCCCGCTGATTGACACTGCGATCGCCATGTGTTACCTGGCCGATTCACAGCTGATTGAGGGCAACAGGTAGAGGGGAAATTAACAAACAAGTCACCATGAGAATTCCGCTACATATCTATATTTACAAACACAGTGAGACATAAGTTAAACATATTATTTGTTTGAGTTTTGGAAAATTTAAATTTTTCGTTTTACAGGTAAAACGGACTGTACAACAGTTCAAGTCTGAAATAAAATCCGCATGACAGCATATCAGCATATATATAATTACAAACACAGTAAAACATAAAAAGAGACATATTAATTTGTATCTTCAGATACCATGTAAAACTGTCTATTCAACAGATATAGTCTGGAACAAAATAACCATTACAGTATATCTACATGTCTATATTTTAAAACAAAAACATATACACATACACACAAAACTTGACCCCAACAAGCAGGTTATGTCTTTAAAAACAAGAGGTTTTTTCCGTATAAATTCAGTTGTATTTAAACCCAACTGTACTGGACTTTTTAGTTTTAGTTATTTTGTAAGCAAAATTTAAACTTTTTTTTAAATTAAAACTTTTAATGGATAAAATGTATTTTTATTCTTAAATGGATAAAAACATTTAGCTGTATAAGTCTTTTTAAAGCATGCCCTTTGGCTAAGGACCGTTTGTTTGGCCAGAATGGCACTACTGTTTTATTTAGCACTTCATAGAGGAAGATTGACTTTCCAACTTTCTTAAAACACTTCCCAATTTATGGTTGAGTTAGTGTCAATTATTGTTGGAATACACAGCCATCATATAAGTGAAATACTTACGAGTACGGCTCAATCAAACTTTCTAAAACAGCCACACTGTGTGATATAAAGAAGTTGTTTACGTTTTCATGCGTCTAGCCTATTTAAAAATAAGCCTATTTAAACATTTTACCGTTAAGATATATTAATAACGTGAGTATAGCTCCAATATTAAGCATGGAGTGGTACTTTGATTAAAGCAATGTCGATATTACCCAATAAAGCAAATCATAACTGAGTGTTCTGTAAAGACATGTTAAATCTGATTGAGTAAAGTTCATTTAAAATGTTTGTGATTAAAGGCATGCTCGTTTGTCATCATATTTTAATTTGGATAATATATGAACTCGGGAGTACTACTCCATAAACCAAATTGATCGCAATAGGGATTAGGGCACTGGAGCAAGATTAGGGACAATTCTATTCCTATCTTCCGGTTATTTGGAGAATGTACTCGTTATGTAATGTATACTCACTGGTTGCGTTAAAATATATCTATTTGCTATTACGCTTGGTGGATATACGAATATACGACAATATGTATTACTTTTGTCATAAAAACGTATATTTAACATTTTTTTTACAAAAATGCTACACACTTACGACAATGCAGTTTCGTTAAGTCATTCAATATTACAGTGAAATTTGATAAAATTAAACTATATTCCTTTGACCAGTCTTTATTTGTATGCCTGGTCTGGGCGCTACTAGTGTATGTTGGGCCCTGAATCTGTAATTCGTCGAAGATGGCTCATACGGTGCCTTTTTATATAAATATACCTTATTGATCTATTTGTTATATACTTTATGGCGTGTGGGAACTTCCATAATAAATGACATTTATACTGCGTATATATTATTAACCTTTAAATCCCTTAATTCCAAGAGATACATATCTTGATATTGATCTTATTTGGACGATAGGCGAGTTTTTGCTCAAGCCAAATAGTTTGCAAACAGCTCTACTAGCTTACGGTCACTGGTTCTAATCTCGTTGTGGCCGCATGCACTATTATATTTCTAAACATTTATTATCTTAAAAAACCTATTCGATCTGCTACTAATTATTTCACCGGTCTTAATACAGAGATAAATAATTTTTATTTATGTTTTTTCATAAATTTTTTCCATTTCTGCGCGATGCTTATATACGTATGCCACTAATTTCGCTTATATTATGCTTTCTTATGCATTTATAATATTATGATGACTGAATTTGCAGCTTGTCTATTGTGAATGAGATTTTCGAAATATGTTGAATATTTGTCTGGTCGAAACGTAGTGGGAGATCGGCGGCGTGGGGAGTGATGTATTATTAAGCGATTACAAAATGGGAGGGGTAACTACGTAGCCAGTTATGTCAGTCGCTGATCACAGGCCTATAGCTATCACAACAGACACGTTGCTAATAATCGTTTGGTCCGATCCACTCGGCGGAGCAACAGCTGTCGGAGAAGTGACAAATATTGTAGCATCAGCTTAGCATACCTATCTCAAACAATCGGATAATTAGAAAAAAAGCTTTCAATTATTTAAAAAAAAACCTGTCGTTGTAAGCCTGTGACGTCCTTTATTATTTTTATACTCGTCGTACATCGCATAGGCAACAAAACACATGTATGACGCAACCATGTTTGTTTCACCGGGTTGTTTCGATGTACATCTCCACGTGTATATCAGAGTTGAAGTGAAATGGACATGACTCAACATTCAGTGTCAATCATCAGCGGATCGTGTCGGCTTGGACGACATGAAATATACAATAAAACCGTTTTAAAGAGGCTATGACGGAAATGTTTCACAAATCGACTGAGGAGGGTTTAATAAACTTTTATAGTGTTGAAAGACAATTGTGCTGGCCTTCACCGGGATTTGAACTCGTGTCTCTGTCTAACAGGGCCAGCGCTCCCCCAAAATTGTATACAAGTATATTGTTTTTAAATTATTAAACCGTTTGATTTCTAGTGGGCGTTCAGTCGTAGTACAATAATTCTAATGTATGGGAAATATACATACACGGCTGGACAGTTGCTCTGATTTTTTAAATGCTAATGTCCTTTAATTGTGCTAACATTGTACTTGTGACATTAACATATTTAAAAAGCTTTTGAAACTTTTTGTGAAAAACGTTAATTTGTAAATCGATTTCTCCAACCGTACATCAGCAAACTTAACTGTCGGTTAAATAAGCATGGTATTTGATTGGTGATTGACACCGTACCCCTGGGAATTTCATTATGGCAGCGGTGTATTTCCAACAACAACTAGCCACATTTACAACCAGAATACGTTTTGTGTATGCTCTTTGTTAAATAATTTTCCTCTGAAGTAACGTAAACCATACTGATAATAAATACGATCGGCACAGGCTCCTCCTTGAGTCCGAAATATCATGCCTCGATGGTTTGTTTAATTGGGGGGGGGCGGGGGGGGGGGGGGTCAACTCCGCACTAAGGGTTATTTCACTCATATGACGCTGTGCCAGCCCGGTGCATGAAGAAAACCACCATCGCCGCACTGGCAACAGACCAAAGCAAGACAGGACTATCACAGCATACAGACTACCTGTTGCCCCTTAGCTTCGAGAGCACCGGGGCAACATTAGGCCATCTCTCCAACCGCCCATCAAATTAGATTTACCCTCCCCCTCCCCTGGGTGCACAAATGTATGTTTTATATAAATGTAATAAAAATCCCAATGACATTTGTAAAATCTATAAATACAATGCTTGAATATTACAATGGGTTTTGTACTTTTAACTTTTGATATGATATTTGACACCATTGACATATTTAGAGGACCTCTGCTTTTGTCGTTCTTTACAGCCTTGATCCTGTTCGTTTATTCGATTCCAGATCAATTTCGCCAGTATATAGCCTGTCTTACAAAAGTTAAACCTATGATCATAATAATAGTTCGCGCACGTGGTCATTTAAAATTGAGCAAATTAATAAAAGCTGTTAGGTATATATGTAAGTATGCTCGCGCGTGATTTTTAGATGTGATTTTTATACTCATTGAGAGCTTATTATCTAGCATGTTAGATATCAAGCATTAATCTCGCTTCATCAAAATTTATGTATATATAGGCTATAGCCTTTAACATACGGCCATTGTAGCTGCGTGCTATATTTTATATACATTTAAACAATCAGTTTGTATGCAATTTTATGTGAGCAAATATGTCTTATATATTACGATTATAAATTCATTTGAGGGGGTAAATTTTACTTTATTGATTTCTTCATCACTGATAGACTAATGAGTTTTTTTTTAAATAAACATGTATCAAATTGTACGTCATGTATTTTAGGTATATTTTATACTATGAATATAGTTAGCATTGTCTATAAAACAGATTTGCATGAAAGACTATAAAACAATAATTTAATTAACTAAACAAATATTGTAAATAGCACGACCATATAAAAAGTAATAAATTCCGTTGTTACGAAAGGCAATTATATTACCAGCTATGCACAGTGTTTCATATCAAGCTAATAACAAACTAGTATTTGTCCGAAAATTTTTAATAAGCAAAATATATCATTGTTATTTTTTTTTTTTCTATAGCATGTCGTAATTTGGTTTTTAAGCTGATATATTTTTGTTGTATTTGAAAGCCTCTGTTAGACAGCGGTTAAGCATTCATCGTAAACTTATTAAACGGTATATTTTAAAGTGCTTGTATACAGGTTAGACAGTGTCTATCTGTAATACATGTTGGCGGGTTTTTTTTTCTTCTTTTTTCCACATACCTTCAGTTCGAAACCTACTTGACTGTGATAAATAACTGTCCATGATAAGGTGTTGTTTGTTGAGGTATATGAACGGTAGCTGATAAGATTCTCCCGGGGAGAGACACGCGTTAGTCCTGCGGGGGAATTGATCCGATTTAGCCCTGTAACCTGCCATGAGATTTTGTCGCGATAATCGAGTTGTATAGAAATTGAAATACCACGACATAATAATACTCCAAATCGCTTGTGTTAAAGTTTATTCAGCAAACTGTTCAAGCTGTCCTAATGTCTTGTCCACTCGAGACGGCCAACAAAGCCCAGGTATTGTGTCCGGCAAAATAACACAAATTTGAAGTTATCGAAGCCCGGCTGAAGGGAGGGATAGGCCAATAGCCCATTGTTCAGCGCCCTTGGAAAGGGGTGATTTTCCCACGAATTGACCGACTGGGACAACGGCTCCTGTAACACGTTTAAACGGTTTTTATTTTACATTAACGTTATGTAATGGACGAACTACATGCGTCGTATAGCTAACATATACAACCCAATTGCACAGTGGCTATAACCAAGCGGACCTAAATTAGAAAAACGAAAGTACAGATATTAGAAACTTAAACAGACCGATTTTTGTAACGGATTAAGACATCCAAAATGGACATTATATACGCATGTTTGTTTAATTAGGAGCATATTTGCAATCAAACAATTTATACAATGTAAGACATTTGCACGGACAATATTGAATACTATTTAAGATTTATTTATACGGCATAGAAGTATTAAAAAGCAAAACGTATAACGATAACCATCAAAGTAACATGCATTGGCTTACAAGGGTTGTGTTGTGTCGGAGTTTGTAGTTCATTTTAAAATAATAAAGTAACTTAAAATGCATTCATGTTGAGAAAATCAAACAAAACTTATCTTGCAACCATCTAAATTTATTTAATTTTTTTTTTATACACTTTGAGATGTGTTTTTCGAGCAGATGTTCGTCTTTAACATTGTCACTGATAATTCATTCATGTTTTGACTTTAGAGTCATCAAAATTTGTTTGTATAAAATTGAAGATGAAAGGATTTCTGTTGAGTATTGTGACACTAATCCTGATCAGAGACCGTCTGACAACCTCAATCATAAAGACTTTCTTAAGAAAACTCTCCACGCATGACAAGAGAACTACTCACTAAATCTGGTTTTGCTGTGGTCTTTTGAGACATATATTTCTAGCCTAGGATATCGCTTGGTTAGCGTGAACACAAGTCGGCACAGCAGGGGGAGTAAATAATGACAGCCCTCGAATTAGATTACCGCCCCTTCTCGGCGTGAGCGCTCGCTGATTCGTTCTCTCGTTGGTCGGCGGCCTGTATAGCTGTCAATCAAAGCTCAGCGGGCCAATCAGGTCAAGCCAAGGTCTCATGTCAATTGTATGTTGACGGTAATATTTAGCGGAGTGAGGGCGTTTAAAGGAGTACAGACACAGCACCTTCACCACACGGCTTACTGTTCATCGCCCTCTAATGACAAGGCAAACCACCGGGAGTCGATGACAAAACTTTATCTACGTCCCCAGTCACCGTACGTCTTAACTCAGGGGAACTCTCCTATCTAAGTTCATTTGGCCGCCTTGTTTTGTGGTGCATACACGCCGACTGAATGGTATACTCTACTTCTGACCTGCCGCCACCAGGTAGCAAGTATCGGGAAGCCGACTTGGAGTCGTTTGACTATTACAAGGTAAAGATGATTAACCCGTTCATGGACACGGCTCATACCCCTCATCTACCCCCGGGCGCTCTCAAGCTGAGTCCGCCACACCACATGGATTCCAGTGGGACAGGACTACATGTACAAGCTAACCAATTCGGGGCACAAGCGAATGGCTATGCAATGCCTCATTCACATCATATGGGAACATATACGACAGCCCGGGACTTTCTGTTACGTCGAGATCATATGGGACTGGCTGGCCACGATGGTAACACGGCCCCTCATAACGGTATGTTTATCCCCTCTTCTGCCGGGCTCCATGTCAACCCTCACGGCGAGACCAACCCTAGCCATGTTCTGTTTCCTGGTCTTCACGAAGCCGGCCATCACACCCCGGGCCACCATAATGCCCAGGTGAGATTGAGTATCCCCGGGGCTGATATGTACTCCCGGGCTGATCAGTTTGGTCAAATCACGAGCCCCCGGTCTGAGCACCATTTCGCCCCTCAGCATCATCATCTCAATATGAATCATATGGGGGCCATGACAATGAACGCCCATAACAATATTATGAATATGGGGCCCCACGGGCCCGGGGCCTTTTTCCGGTATATGAGACCCCCGATAAAACAGGAGCACACATGCCTGTGGATTGACCAAAATATGCCTGAACCGAGAAAAACGTGTAACAAGACATTTACAACGATGCATGAGATTGTCACTCATATTACAGTGGAGCATGTTGGGGGCCCGGAACAAACAAATCACGCCTGTTACTGGCAAAATTGTTCTAGAGACGGAAGGCCCTTCAAAGCAAAATACAAACTAGTTAACCATATACGAGTTCATACCGGTGAAAAGCCTTTCCCTTGCCCGTTTCCAGGCTGCGGTAAAGTTTTTGCTAGATCCGAAAATTTGAAGATTCACAAAAGAACGCATACAGGTGAGCTTGTGTTAATAATTTAACTTTCTAATAAGTTCTTTCTTAAACTCTTTTATTTAAGTTAGGTTCGTTTATTTTGCGAATTATTCAGCATTGCATTAGGCTAAATATTGACCTTACTATCATTTACAATTATCACGATGAAATTTAATAAGTACATCGTCAATGCTGTCAAAATATCTGTACAGAGCGACAAGCCACAATTTCCCCTTGAAATATTAATCCGATGTTCGTTTCGAATGTCATTCCGTGTGAGAATTTTTACAATGCGTTACAACAATTTCCTTATTAGAATGAGTAAGCTGTTTTATATATGAATTAAGTTAGAGAAACCTTTAAATTTTTTAGAATACATTTTTTACCTTTTATTTAACTATGTTAATCTATTGTCCGACCGCATGTAAATTAATAAAAAGGCATTATTCAACTGGCAAAAATTATGCATGTGGAATTTTAACAGGACGAACAGTTTGTAATACGCGTAACGGACAAGCATGTTTATGTTAGGGTAAACTACATGCAGACTGACAACATATTTATTTAGGAATAAACATATTTGTTTACACATTTACAAGTTACGTTTAGATAAATTTGTTTAACAATGTAAAGAAGTTGGTCCCAATGTAACAGTACATAACTCTATTTAGAATTTAAGCCTCTTGGCATTACCACATAGGCTTGCTGCATACATTTTATAAATATTTTTTGAAAAATCATTTTCTCTTAAAAACAATTCTGAAACGATTAAACAGTAAGTAACAATTTTGAAATTCACTATAAAAATTAAATTAGTTATACTTTTGCCAAAAATAATATATACTTGAAAATGTATACTGGCGAGATTGTTTGGAGTGCATATGAAAGACTGTTTTTGCTGTAACACGTATACTTAAAATATTTTAATTTTTTAACGTATTAATTTTAAAAAATATTATTAACAGATATTATTTGCATCAAGCTATCCTTAATTTCCAAACTCTTTCAAGTTACCACTGTAGGTATTTTCGACTTGAAGGCTTAACACCAAACCTGTCTACGTTGAAATATATACTAAAATTATAGGGAATGATGACAGGATGACTCAATAGTGTTACAACTCTAAAGTATACTAATTCTGGAAAATATTGTATTGATACGTTTGTAATATTAGAGGGAATTTAAAAGTTTTATTTGCGAATAAAACTAAAATACACCTTGCCGTATCTTCATTAATTTGAGGTGACGGGTTTATTTGTTGATAGTCTTACCATAGTGTACATCTTACTTACTACAGCCATAGTGAATACCACATGTACACATATCTACTTAAACTATCATCATCTTAGTTAACCAGTCAGAAATATTTTCAAAGACCTTTAGGCTGATTGCTTTCCCATACGCAACAACTTGTGCAGCCTACAAGGCGGTTCTCTCTGAAGTCCGCGCTCTCTTCTGTTAATATTTCTTCAACTCTTTTGTAAGGTCTAGCTATGGAGTAAATATATTTCCAATTCTGTTTGACGTTTGATTATCTACGTACAATATTTTTTGTGGGATTTATTTGCTTACTGTCAATTTCAAACGCCGCGCGTGAACAAACCAAGAAATTAGCTAGAGGAGACCCGATCGCTGATGCATTTAGCACATGTTCAATTGAGGCATATGGGTTAGTAAAGACGTTTATAGCGATGTTGAAAAGTCATCACTTTAGGTGCTAGCGACACGGTTCCTTGCTTGTTTCTTAATGATTTCTTAGCACGAAACGGTTAACGGGCTAGGCAGATTTTTAACGGACGATCCGCTTCTTTAATGCCTGCTCACTTTGATAAACCGAAACGAATTGTCGTAGTTTTCCTGTGAACTTTAGATTAAAACTGGCCCCTGAGTCGCCAATGTTATGCTACGGGGATAGTCTGTGGTCTAAAAGAAAAACAGAGTTGTCCCAGATTTTGGAGTACAACTTGACAGCTCGGTGTGAAACGAGTACGTCTTGTAAGAGAGTGGCACTCCATCCCTATAGAAGGGTTGAGAATTTCAAGCGCTTCTTAATTTGAAGTCCCCCAGCACACTATCTCGGCACTTAATCTTAAATGGGTTAAAGTTCCTGTGGCCCGTTAGTTTAATCTCTCGGCTACTGTTTCATTGCTTAACACGCCGTAAAACTTTCAGAAAGGTTTGGTTCCAATCCTCGTTCCAAATTGTGACGTATTTTTAGCCCAGCATATATGTTATTTTACTAGCCCGATGTCCTTGCCCCCATATACACGCCCAGTTTCCCGTCACCCTTGGGCCTCTTCCGGAAAACGACAGCTGGGTGTAAGAAATACAAAAAGTCTGACCGAACGGTCGAATATTTATTTGTTAATAGATCTATTTATAGAAGCCCTTTCCTAATTGTTAACAATGTTAATCCATAGCCTTTCATAATATTATCATCTACAGTTTAGCGACGTTGAATAGTCAAAAGACGATACAGCTGACTCATCAAATTTAATTCCAGATTTTGGACGATTTGATGTATTTTATAATACTAGTAATACAACTAATTTAATACAAAAAAGACATGACGACTGATATGGATTTTCAACTTCTGGATATAATTGGGTAGCGACGTTTCGATCTTGATGCTAAGATCGTAGCATCGAGATCGAAACGTTGCTACCCAATTATATCCAGAAGTTGAAAATCCATATCAGTCCTCATGACTTTCTATACAAAACATTGTCCATCTATGCCTAGCTAAACATTCTGCACTGAGCAGTTACTTTCACTCTCTAACTGTGACATTCAGGGTTAATATGAATACCATGTAGCTGTGATTCAGTCGGTCAGTCTCAAGGTCTCTCTGGCTAAGATCATACGGAAGCACTGAAGGAACATTATTTTTCCAGAGAACAAAGTTATAAAACGTTATGCCACCCACCCACCCAAAGCTCAATCAGTGTAATTGACTACTGGAACCTTTGAGGTGTATCACACTTGTAGTAATAGGGACGTTTCTAGGAAGGTGGACTGCTGGCATTCTTTTCCACTGGTACAAAGATCCTTGATGAGTGAAATATCCTATAAATATATTATGAGAGTATGCATGGGACAAATTGCCCTTTGTCTAGGGTCATTGTGTCTGAAGTGAATCTAGCTGTGCTGTCAATAAGCTGCAGAAACATGTACAAAAGAACGGAGACATTTCTTGTATGGTTATGTTGGGGAGGTCTCTTCTATTCGATTACACAATCCTAATAAAAACAAACATACAGCCATTGGAGATGGCGCCAAACACCAATTATTCTAATAAATCAATCAGTCTTTCTGAAAACATATCCCAGGTATTACTGGGCTCGTAAATTTATTAAATATTGATAAATTAAGCCGCCATGGAAATTCTCAATCGCTGTTCCTATTGTTGATGATATTTCACGTGATTGGTGTTTTGATTGGTGTGTCAATTCCATACATGTGTTCAAACATCTGTTACACATCTCCTCCATTCACTAAATCATTTATAAACATTTGTTCAATATCATAAATACATGAGTAATGGCTGTAGCAGTCCCCCATATAACACAGTATAGAAACCAGATGGTCATAGCCTGGGACACGTCTACAGGTCAGGTATAACATGAATAACACCAGGCAATAAGGATAACTATACCTGTCAGTGTGACTGTGGAAATCCTAGCAGGGTAATTCTAACAAGGTGTCAGGATCGTTAGCAAACAGCATCTTTATATAATTGAAAACCCTTGGAGTACAAATCATACAGAAAAAATACAGCAATGTAAGGAAATGGTTTGATGGAGATTGAGAAACACAGACTACAGTTTCTATAATAACAAAGCCTTCTTTTGTTTTAAGGCCCGTGGCTAAGTGGTAGCATGTGCGTTTACTAATTCAACTCCAATTAACTGTTCACAGGATCGAGGCCATTTCTCAACCATCAGGTATATGAGTGAGACACACAATGGGCTCTAGCAATCACTGTTTTTTTTAAAGAGGTTGTCACAAGCTTTTCCACAGTAATAAGGCAAAGAACAGTGTGAAGCGGACAATCCGTCGTCATATATGTGAAATACCATTGAGTAAGACACTAAACCCCAATCAAATAAGCAGACAATCTTTTGTCTGAATTTAATACAGGGTTTTCCAGTTATCACGTTACGACAACAGAGTGAGCCCCTTCCGGTTTACGGCAAGGCAGGGCCAATCCATGATTTTTAACATGGGCGGTATAGGAAATATTGCAAATTAACGGGTTACAGTTAATGAAACCATATGAATTTCCTTTCTCCATGGCTTAAAATATAATTCTTTGCAAAAGTTAAAATTTTAAAGTTACACTGTACTGAAAACCAACAACCCGCAATTTTAAAGCATAGGCAGCCTGCCATCCCGTGCAATAAAGTGGAAATGTCATTTCGCAAAGGGACATCACACTGTTGATGTAATGTCATAACTCAAAACCCCCGTTTTGGCCCACTCAGCTTGATTGCGATTGGTCAACCGGAACTGTGT
>JAVFBW010067512.1:0-17318 GCA_034783835.1 Mopalia ciliata
GGCATATAGCCTTCAGTGATTGGTTGAGATCAAAATCATTTGGCGGATAGCCTTCAGTGATTGGTTAAGGTCAATATCATTTGAGAGATAGCTTTTGGTGATTGGTTGAGATCAAAATCATTTGGCGGATAGCCTTCAGTGATTGGTTAAGGTCAATATTATTTGGCATATAGCCTTCAGTGATTGGTTAAGGTCAATATTATTTGGCATATAGCCTTCAGTGATTGGTTAAGGTCAATATCATTTGGCATATAGCCTTCAGTGATTGGTTAATGTCAATATTATTTGGCATATAGCCTTCAGTGATTGGTTGAGATCAAAATCATTTGGCGGATAGCCTTCAGTGATTGGTTAAGGTCAATATTATTTGGCGGATAGCCTTCAGTAGTTATTGGTTACGTTCAATATTACTATATGTCCGAGGCCGATATCTCGATTAATCGTATAAACACGTGATGAAATTATATCAATGAGTCAAAAGGTAGAATATATTCGCCAAGACCAAAAACAAAATTTATCATCGTATTGATTAAAATTCGGAAATAGCTGTATTGTAACGACGAATGTATTTATTTGGCAAATCAGTGACATCTCAGGGTTTTATTATACAGTGGAATGGTTAGACTGTACTAGAAAAACATCGGTGGTGTTCGGAAGATAATTAGGTCCTATTCAACACTAAAAAAGACATACTTCGCTTTTAGTTTTATCAGAGTGCAGGGAAGAAAGACAAGTGTACACCGGTTCATCAGATGCTACAGGTGCTCCCAATGAAATGCAGCCATTATTCGTTCTCATATTGTAATGCTGGTGGCCATATAATTTAACAGGGCCGCTAATATGCGGGATAACTGACAAACTAGGCCCACGCATATATGAGCAATAGGTGGGAAAGAGCTTGATGATTGAGGCGATCAATCAGCCAATATATCAGTTTAGCAATCAATCAGTAAACCCATTAGAATGAAGCTCGACTGGAACTCCACTGACTGCTTATAACACGTGGAAATCTCATCGCTAACGTCTTAATCTGTGCGAACCGTCCCCATCTTGTATTTTCAACGCCCATTTCTTGTTTTTCCTACGCCGTAAAAACGTGTGTCTGACACCGGAAAAGGTATCTAGTTCCTTCCGAAAGGTGTCTGGCTCTTACTGACCTATCACAGCCGTGTTAACAAAATAGAAAAGCTATCAATCTGTCATCGTTTGCTATTGGATGGCAGTCGGAGCACGAGACTATTCGCATGGATACGAGCATTACGAAAATAAACAATAGAGGATTGACATTGTTTTGCTTTTAAAACAGAACGTGTTGATGTTTTTCTACTTCATCAACGGTAGGAGAATGCAAGACGGATCCACTTATTCAGTGTACAACCAAAATACGGAAATAAACAATAAATAGAAATGGCTCAAAAAAATAAATTCTGATTTGACACAATTTTTAATTTAAGAAGAAATGATGTCGAATGTTAACATATCATTTCTAGGAAACGTATCAAGTAGCGGTCTATAATACAATACTTTTAAGGTGTATAAATGTTTCAAGGGTTAAGTAAAACATGAGTGTTAATTGTGGACCTATGTGTTTGTAACACGGATGTAAGACATTGTATAAGCTCGAAACGTTGTTTTGTTTATGTTTTGTTTAATGGGCCATCCTTTAGGAGTTAAAGTGAGACTGTTAGACTTACACAAACATAGATCTGTGAATTTAAACGTGCGCTATACTTGATGCATGTTGAAGTTTATGTGTGTGCCCAATAAACCAATAAGCAACTGTCTAAACAGCAGTTTAAGGCCAGTGACTTGAAATCAAATTAGAGTTCAGTTTTCGGATACAAGATAGGCGGCTTTGGAAAACAAATTTCAGTGACGAATTACAAACGCGCTAACTCTCTGCGATTTTTATGTATCCGGAAGCGCTTCTTTGGCCAAACAGATGCTATCCGCAATCACATATATCAAGCGGCAAGTCGCTGAACTTCATCCTACAAATTTCGGGGCATCTTAAGGCGCGTACCGCATCACCCAGCCCGGAGTTCTTCTCTACACAACATGCACTGATCTGAGCAAACTTCTTTATGGCTTAAAGCGATTGTGACGGGGATCTTCGGGGCTTTTCAACCCAGATTAGGGAAGAGTTTAGAGAGAGGTATTGAACTAAGACTTGGTTCACTCTCATTGTCTGACAGGCTCGACAGATCGTACAATACCTGTCTGTACCCACGCCATGCCTGCTCACTTTAACGTCTGTGGCAAAAACAGCGCAGTTTTACAGACTCCATGGAGATTAAGCAAACGTGATATTTACCCCATTCAAAATTTCGATTCGGTTTTGAAAATTTCTCTTCCTATTCCCCCCTGCACTTGTCTTGTGAAGTTGATAGTGTTTGCGGACGCGTAAGATTTTCTCGCGCTACTGGAATGCGGTGGTCATATATTGTCACTGGCATGTTATGTTGTCGCGTGGGAGGTGTTCTCGTTGTTTAACCTTTTACCGGCTTTCTTCTGTGATTTTCTTCCCTGACCCGTAAATAGTTTGTGTCAATTGACAGAGATGTTTGGAGTATCGGTGTTATTTGGCTGGCTGGAAGCAAACCCATGCCTAGTTAATCTGGCCTAATCTACACAGACAGATCGCCTTGTAACAATCTAAAGTCTTTGCTGTTTTCATTCGCGGACCTTCCCCGATAAGTGGAGATAAATGTTTGCTTAAGAATGACAAGGGCGTTGCGTAATACAGGCTAACCTAGGAATATAGTCCTATACATAAAACATTAACAATCAATGCATTTAGAAGGCAGACCTCTATATATAGAAATTAACAACCAAATACCAATTATATTCTGTAAAACAAATTATTAATTGAATACAATAAATCCAATTACTTACTTTTCTTCCAGCCCCATTATTATGTAAATTCATCAGCTGTCTAAGTGATGTTTTTCGACCTCTTTCACGAGCGTCTACAAATATTTTTGAAAATGCAGATCCATATGCAATGTTATCGGAACAACCCGACCACTCGAATCCCTCCGCACTGCGTCCTTGTACTGTCCTGTCACAGCCGCACTTTTTTAATTCTCCCGTACTGCATGCGCGAGTCACTGCATGTGCCACACCTGCCGAAGAAATGGCGTGCACGAAGGCTGTTTCTCGTGTACCTGTTCCAATTATAAGGAATAACATTAATTTTTAGAATGATCTAATGCATTATTGGTCATAGAATGTCATAATACAATATGTCAGATTTAAAATATCTATACTTCTATGTTGTATTGAATTGTCAACAGTTCTTTAAAAAAAGCAATAATTATTTAGACCTGATTCCAAAATCTAAGCGTCCAAAATGGCAACATATTAAATACAAGGAAACTGTTTCGAAAGCGATGTCTAATTTACACGCCATATGCCGAGAATAAAATTGCATATTTTCGATAAAACCTGCAGTTTTGTATCGAATATCTATCAAATGATTTTTTGATAGAATAATTCGTGATCAAATGTATTGTATATTTATACATTCAGCGGAAGTCCATTTGAGTTTTAAGGTCAGAAATCCAGTTGGCCCCATACCTCAAAGTCTTTTTTTTACAATAGATAGAACAGTGTTTATTTTATTGGGACATGTTATTATACAGCCGTGCTGGGGAATCGTTAACATAATAGCGACTCGCCTGCGCCAACAAAGACAGATTCTATAGACTATCTTCATAGAGTACACTTAAAATCCAATTATGTGCGGTTTTTGTGCGTACATTCGTTACCGGTTCACCGTTAAGGTACTGCCGCGCGCAGTTAAGATGATTTCTTCACAACAATAATTTGACCGAGAAAGATAATGTGATACTGAAGGTCACTTCAAGCAAACATTGCCCGGATGTCGTCTTGTTCAGCGTTCGTCTTCTCGATTCTTGGCCACATAGTATCTCTGCCTGAAGGAGGTCTCGGTCACGTCAGACAGTGGATACCCGAGCCTTGTAACGCCGAAACACCGAGGGGGAATAAGCCCGGAGGTTTTTACTGATCTTCCAGCATACAAACACACCTTCAAACCCTCCTAAACTTTGGCTTGGTTATGTTTGTTCAAAGGTCCTGGTGATAAAATAACGGATAAATGCTGTTCGCTTCTTCCTCTATAATTACAGCAGCAGGGCATGGAACCCAAAATTGTACATCAGAACCAATGTCTTAAACACGAAAACTTTGTTTGTTTGATTATATCATATAAAACAAAAACAAAGAACAGCATTTTGCGAATTAGAGACCAGATTGGTTTTTCGCGCACTTTCTCGCGTTACTTGTCATGTACAGGCAATCAGCTAACGTTTTGTCACGTGGTGTTTTACCTAGAATAAACGATAATAATGCCAATGGTGTACCTCGATGCATTCGACGCCGTTTTTTTTAATGCAATTATAAAAGGCAGCGGTTTCCCGTCATACCAAATGTCAACACACAACGGTGAACGGTTTACGTAAAATCTATATCTTTATTGTTGATTAACGAGTTTTGATACATCTTGGATGTAAATGTACAATAGGTTCTGTAGCTAGTTAAACATATTAACTGGAATAGATGCACAAGGGATATACCTCTGAAACAAAATGGCATAGTAAGATAACTATAGATATCAATAAAAAAAACACTGGTTACGGCTCTGCAATGGTATCAGAAAGTCTTAGTTTACCAGATGGCGCATCCGTGTGGCCAGACCCCAGTATATTTCTCTAACATTTCGCCCTGTAACCCTCGGGCTAAAAAGTACAAAGAATATACGCGGATGGCGGCAGAGGACTGCTTCGTTGTTGTTGTTGTGTATCGTATAGCTAGAGCCTTTTCTCTGTCATGGCCGCGGGTTCAGCGATAAAAACACCCGGAATTTTCTGATTGTGAGATAAACGTATATCAACATGGAACCTACGTCCGCGGGCAGTCACGTGCCTCTGCCTCCAAAGATCAAAGTGTCAGTGTCAATAAGTGCACTGTCGTATTTTCTTAAACCTTCGTTTGCTTTTTTACGAAATAAAATCCCATGTAAAATCGTTCTTACTGCTGGTTCAATTCGTCAATAGTTTGTTTTCTCCAAAGGTAAATTATTTTGCCATACATTGTTTACTCTCTTGCCGATGTCTGTTGTCGTCGTCTTGTATTTCATCATTGTCTTCTATCTTGTCATTATTTTGTGGTTGTCCGTTGTCGTTGTCGTCTTTTATATTATCATTGTATATAGTCATTGTCTTCTATCTTGTCATTATATTGTCGTTGTCCGCTGTCGTCTGTTATATTATCATTGTGTATAGTCATTGTCTTCTATTTAATCATTAAATTACAGACTGCCGATTGCAGTTTTTCCTTAATAACTAGGTCTGACATAACGTCGCATGCTACTATAATGATCACAATGTGTGATCTAAATCATATATGATTCTCGATTAACTCATCTATGACTATTGTATGTTTTTTAGGATAGTTAGTTGCAACATTTCTCCTTATCCACTAGCGAAACTGCTATCACCCTTATCATAAATCCATGTTGACGGACTCTCTCTCTTATTCTGGGATAGTAATATAATTCACTATATGTATTGACGATCAACTTTCCTCCAAACAGCAGAGTTTTTAGTTCATGTATCTTAAATATTACTTAATATTTACTAATATTACAAACTATATACAGAGATAAGAAGTAAATTAGCCCGATCACTCCGCGCCCAGCTGTTTAAATTGCCAGGCCTCGTTTGAATACATATGGTGGAAAACACCTTCCACGGAACTACATCTTTCAGCATGGAATTAGAGAGACAAGCCTGTTTACATATCACTTGGAAGATAACTGCTCTTGAGTGTTGTTAAGCTGCTCGAGAAGGCCTATTACCCCGGTGTTCCGCCAGCCAACATGTGCTTTCTATCTGGAACACCTTGCATTCTGCCGAGTGCTCGAAAGTAATAAATCTCTAGTCATCCTACTATTTAGACTGATTGCTCCACGCTGTGGGGATTTTCGTGATGTGTAGGGCTGTCACTATATGACTTGGGTATAAACTTCACACGGCTCTTTTCTCTTTCATCTCAGGTCCTTTTCAGATTCGGCCCTCGAACCTAATCCAAATATCTCCCCTACCCATTGGTATATACGAAAGTCTCTCCTTTCGGAATATTAATTTAAAATTGTATCAAAATGTCAACACTACCATAGAAAAATGACTAAGTTCAAGTAAACATGATAATCACGTGCATACTTAAACTGATATCAACTACTCTTTACAAGACTGATATAGATACGCGTGTATTCTCCATCCTATATCTTATTTACTATAAAAAATCCTCAACCACTGGTACATGTATCTGGTCAAAGGGCAGGCCTGTTCAAGATTTATGAATTCTAGGTATTACTTGTGACTATCACTTATCAACCGTTCTCTGTAAGGGAGATAGTATTGTTAAAGTCAATCGCCGAACGCTAAATGGCATTGCAGAAGCTATACGAGGGTGTGGTCCGTCTAATTCCATCGATAAACACATGTAGACAGTCGTATCGTATTCATTGTTATCAGGGTCGATGTTTCAAGATATTTTCCTTATCACATTTGGTAAATATTATATCTAATATCATACACTAACTTTTCTTTTATAATAATTAAGTCCAACACCTATTTTACATTATAAATGAGTAAGATGACAATGTAACAGCGTGGATAAAGACACAGACTCGAAAATTTTAAAATACAATGATAATTTGAATGCCCTTTACAACATAAGTGCACTCTTTAAAAAAAATGTGGTTCCAATGGATTTCATTGTGAAAATGAAAAGGCCATATTCCATTGTATCCTCGTGAAGACGCGGTAGCCTACTGGCTACCTGTATGTATTTCAAAAAAAATAATTTCACTGTCAAAGGGATGCCAATTAATTAAAACCGATGGATTATCTCGTGTTCTAGATAAAGTCCCTGAGACAATTTTCTAAATAGATCTTAATCTTGAGTTGTCATGCGTAACATTAAGACATCATCAAGTTAAGAACTGAAAGGCAAAGCTGTGGCATACATAACTGTTAATATAAAATTTACAAAATGTATATTTGAGCTCAAAGCAAGACTTATATCAGAATCTTTGGAAAAACAGTTTTTTTCTGATTTTCAGTAGGTTTTAAATAAAAGTGTTTTGAATATGAATTTCATTTGAAGATCTTTTTAATTTGTGAGAGTGTGAATTTATGTTTGAGGAATAACACTGACATTAAACAAACACTCGCGTGTGCGTCTTATTTTACCTGTAAACCAGCTGTCAAAATAATGTGTATAAATTTCAAGTAATATTTGTAACTTGTTGTTGGGATTACCATATTCTACTAACATATACCCTGTAACGGTACTTAACACACAGTCATATAGGGCAATACATTCTGAATATAGGATGGGAGAAATATAATTTAGGATTTACAGTTATACATTACCTAAGTTAAGGGCATTTCCAAATACTGATACAGCATCTACAGTGCTGCAATTCCAGCGCCTGTTTTTAAATTGATGTTGACACTCCTCGATGGCTATATGCGCTCCTAATTTAACACTGTCCATCACCTCCACGTTTCGTTTACAAATCCTCTTCTGTCTTTTTATAAGACCCAATAAATTATCACAGTTTTCTTCACTCTGTATACTCACGACTGACGACATTTTGGTAAGAGCTCTGAAACATTCAAAATATATATATTAAAAAATACATGGACGGTATTTTTTCATTTGATTGTGTATCGTTTATGTAACAGATTTAACGCTTTCTGATTTAGTAACATTTTTCCCGATATGTTGTAAGAATGCGTACAGTATACTCATATAATATTTGAGACAATATGGCAGTGAACTAGAGACGTAGTTTGGTGTACCCGATTCAGCATTAATACTTCACAGAGATCCGTCTTATAACATGATGCCATAGTAAAATAGTAAGACACCATCAGCTAAACCCCGTTAACCAAACTATGAATTATCTAGATATAAATAGATTTGAAAGTTAAACTTTAGCGGCAGTTTTACACTGAATGGATATAAATAGATTTGAAAGTTAAACTCTCGCGGCAGTTTTACACTGAATGGATATAAATAGATTTGAGACTAAATAAATCTATAAATAATGCTTAAAAAGTCAACTCTGTAGCTTATATAAACAAATAAACCAAACTTCTGGGGGTCATTCTAATGAGCAATATACATAATCCACAGAGAAGAAAACAAATAAAAGCAAAGAACAAATTTAATGTTTACTTCTTTGTTTTCTCGTTTGTTCATTTGTTAGTTTTCTAGCCTGTTTGTCGATTTTTTTATAGCATGATACCGGTGTTTTATATACAGTATAGGATTTAAATTTGCCCTTGAGGCTAACAATTCGAACATTTGAAGACATCTAAGATTTTGTGTGAGTTTAGCACAGATTTTCTTAACACAGTCCTTAACGAAGAATATGCAGCAGGGCGGCTAATATGCTTTTGCAGATTATAGAACAAGTCCAGTGGTTTCCCCTGCTGACCTGTGACTTATGTCAATTTTATCATAATTTTCTAATTTGCAAATCTCCCCTTTTTGGCAGCGGATATGCCTACCTCGTCGCGGCATGTCCTAATTCGACACGGGTGTCCAAATAACCCGACAGACCAACGAGGCATTTCCTATATCATTACAAATAGTAAAGTCATTCCCTTCAAAACAAATCGATAAGCAGAAATAATTCCGGCTGTTAAGGCCCCGTTTCGGTCTGTTTTTCTTGTTTTGTGAGTGTTTGGCTTTTTTCTTTTTCGTCGCCCCTCTATATTGCTCTCTCTCCCCCTCTCCTTAACGTTAGAGTGAACGTAAGGGTTCGTAATGTATGTTATTTTATAATTTAGCTCTACCTTAGTTCAAATCCCAAAGTGGCTTTAAAAGATAACTACATGGGCAACGGTCGGAATTTTGCCTCTGTGGTACAGTCACAGGGCGACATTTCCTACTGAAGTCAACAATAGTTGGTGCCGTCAAAACAACCCGCGGAATGGGTGACGTGATTCACAATATAAACTGTTTTCTTACACAGTTGAAATTGTTGTTTTCGGATCTTTAAGAATTATTTTCGGAAACTTTGTGATTCTACATTGAATTACTCCCCAAGAGCCAATGACTCAGACACCAGCATGTATACGATAACATAGTTCTAGCATTGAAGCGCATGCAGTATCATTATATTCAGTCTGGTCAGAAAAGATTTACACACATGATTTTTTTTATTTTTTATTTTTGGCGAACCGCAAAATGTCTTTTTTCCTCAATTGCATATTCATTCGTTACTATTCTTACATTTATCTTAAAAACTTTACCATACATATAAATTGTATCTGTCAATTGGCAAATTAAAGTCACAAAGGACAAGTTGAAAATTATAATTACAATGACTGTTCATACGTGTATTTGCTTAAATTCATATTCTTACAACATATGGAATATGTCCGTTTACAGCTGAGGCTCTGCTTCAATCAGAAGGTAATAGAGACGAATAAACGAGTTTTGATCTAGAGGTAATTTACCAACGTTTACACACAAAGTTAGTCAACCAAACTACAATTGTATTCCTAGGGAATCAATAGTAAACCTACTTTAATCGACGCAGAAGTATATTGTTCAATAAAAAAATAAATTTTATTTCTACACATTTTGGTACTTTGATAAATATTTGTGTGAGTTTTTAAAAAAATTTATAGCGTATTATTTATTTTCGACATAACAGCCTCATGTAAATATATATACCAAATAAAGCGAAAATGATTTGCAATGAACACGTGTGGTTAAAGATTGATGGTAAAATATTACTCCCTCTATCGGAGTAATCTGAGACTTAACACAAATATTCAGTTATTATGTCTTAAAATGTCTGTCCTCATCGTTTTAAAGCGTTTTAAACGCACTTCTCGAGTCTAGAATTTGGAGATTTCTCGAGCGTATATATATATATACGTCCAGAGAGGGTTAATATTCAGAGGAGAATTTACCGTGTACATCTTCAAAACTTTATAACATTAACACCATATTTATGTAGGCCTATATTTGACAGTTAAAATTGATAAAATTCAACCCCCTAATCCAATATGGATATTAGCCAAAACATAAATGGAATTACCGATAAATTTAAATAATTGATGATCTGAGCGACTGAATTCGTGTTGTATTGGTGGAGTGGCTTAGGGAGTTGGTGATTGATGACTTTTGCTTATTGGCTGATTTATTGCTTTCGTGATTGATTGCTTTTGGGATTGATTGGTTAATTGATGGTTAATTGGTTGATTTATTTCTTGATTGATGGTCGATCGGACCAATGATTGATTGATTAATAAATTGATTCTTTGGTTGATTGATTGATTGATTAATTGATTGATTGATTGATTGATTGATAAAACAGCAATCATCAGTTTGTGTTATTAGTTTTGTTATAAATTGACCTAAAATACATAGGCAAGAAGTAGATGCTACATCTGATTAAATATATTAGTATAAGCTAAATTAAAACCAGTGTTTAACCTACATGTCAATTTTACTGCAAACACTTTAGATTTAAGATTAAAATAATTAAGATTAACATTTGGTGCGTATTGATCTAGTAATCATCATCTGTAGAGTGGATTTATTTTGTACCTTCAACCCCCAATATAAAGACAGGTGCTTGTCAAATCAGGAGAGTAGCGGTGTCACAGAGAGACACGCATTCACAACAAATAAATCATACTCGATGACACGTTTATGTCTAACGACATCTTTAGGAATTAGTTGTACATACTGTTTTAAATTTCTAGCCAAAGGTAAACGCTAAAAAAGACCATGTACTGGATAACTAATCGATAATTAATGACTGTATCAAAAACTCGGCTAAAACGATTGACACCCATATGGATTTGTGCCCATAATATGGTTTACATTTTCTTCAATTGACCAACCCCTTCTAAAGAAAAAAAATATATTTTGACATTGTTATCCAAAATACACGTATTGTTGTTGTTGTTGTTGTTAATATTTCTTGTGCTCAACCTTTTCACAATCCGTTTATAAATAGGATAGGAACTAATTTCGCTGAATTTGCAGACAACTATAGATATTTTGAATTCGATAAAACTCGCCATATATATGTTATGGGTTCTGCGGCCAGATTTAGAGTATTTTTAGAGAAAATAAAATTTGACTTACAACCACCGAATCCCTTGTATGTATGGTGTTCCACTTAAAAGTATATATATCAGAGTTCGGATGAGAAAAAGTATTTTATCGGGCGACATTGTCAGTATGTTGTCAGCACGATGGGAAATATATTCCCAAACCTTGTGGCCAAAATGAGTCCCAACCAAGAGACGGGTTCACACACTCAGCCAGTGTTCGATACTCGTGAACACAATCTCATTCCTAGCACAATTCTCTTTTGATATGCAAAGGTAAAAACTTTTCCGCACAATAATTTGTTTTCCTTTTCACTTTGGTGCCGTAAAATATCAATACGAAAACAATCTCCAGTGGTAAAATCCTTTGGTGAAAAGTAAGCTCCTAGAATGATCCTAACTCCTTATGCGTTTTCTTAATATTAAATTCTTTAGAAATGGCCAGGAGAAAAGTCGTAAAACTCCGGGCATTTGTCAGCACTCCCATAAACCTGCCTCAAACACATTCACTTGTATTGATAGTCCTGTGCCTATTTAATAGCTAGAGTATAGATACATGTATGAGTGTGTAAACTATATATATATCTATGTCGTTACAGCCCTACAATCACTCCTAACGCGACTTCATTGGCAATGTTTCGGAAACGTGAGGGCCTCTGCTAGCTTTTATCGCTGTCTTAAAGCCGGCTGTGATTGGCTACCGTCTGCCAGACGGGGGCTAGAAGTGATACACTGTTACACCGTGTCGTTCTTCAGAAAGCACAGCGAGTAGAGAAAGAGACTGTAGGGGGTGGGGTGTTCCAGTAGACATGGGGGGATCACTGATAAACCCTAGGGGCTTATCTTAATCTCATTGACCCCCTACTGGTAAAACCATTGGCTTATTCCTCACAGACAATTTACTTCTATAACAAAACACAAATTGAAATCTAGCATCTTGATAAAGTGGCAAGACCGTGCGTAAAAACCCATTCAAAACTTCTACTGATACAAAAATAATCTAAATTCAAAATGTCAAACGTTTTGCGTTTCCATATAAATACATAGCATTTGCCGGTCTACATAAAATATTTGTAAATTGTTTGTTATCACCACAAAACCTCTTTACCGAAAATTTGAAATTCTAGCACCACTAAAATTAAGCAGAAACCAAAGTTCCATTGCCAAATCAATTGCGGATGAAGATTAGAATGTGTAGCTGCCAAGCGTAGTTTTGCTTCACTCCAACTCACACGATAACAGGTCAGTTTTAGTTTATGATAAGGGACGACTAGCACACGCTCATCCCTGCAACTAGAAATAAGCAATAAATATCCCCCTCAAAATTTGTGGAGTTGGTGAGCTGTCTGACCCACCCACGGGCTAATAGGATAGATTTCCACCAGGGTAAGTCAGTAAATCACACAGGATGACATCTTGAGAGTGAAATCGAGCTGGCGATAGTTTCCGTGAAACCGAGAAGTGTCTGGGGGTGTCAGGCAGAGCTTTGGTAAGATGTTAGTGTACCAGAACATGGGATTGAATTCACAAAAAAGAACGATACAGAAATAATTGCGATCTTAGATTTAACAGGAACGTTTAGTAAACTGTCCACAACGGTACCTATTGTAGCATCACTAGCTTCCATAAAGAAATATTCAACTGTCAATTAAACTGGAAAGCCTCGGTTAGGAAAATGAGTAATGGATTTTGGAAAATGACCATCTTGAAGAAAGCTTATTTATCAGTCGATTCAATTCGTTCTGCCTCCTTTGACGTTCTGTGTTGCGTTCTTTCAACAGATGGATGTCTCAAACAAGGGCTATATCTTCGTGTAAAGGAAGACTTAATTGACATAAGTATATTCTAGACACATCCGCTTATCATTAACTCAACAGATTAACAACTGTGTTAAGACATCTATGATAGAATTTTCGTTATGTTTGGAATAACACTGTGCTAGTTAGATAGCTTTAAATACGGTGATACACATATAAAATTCCTTCAATACGCCGAAATTTTCACAAGCTTTTTTCTTTAAAACAACTATCTAGAACACTTAGTTTGAATAAAAGGAGACAATATGATTAGGACCAATAAAGAAAAGATTCACAGAATAGTCCTATCGATCAACCCTTTTTTTATACATAAGTAGCTTTGACCCCTTCGATCTCCGGACAATAACAAAAATATCCAAGTGATTGATTTATAAATAGAAACATGATAATAATCACAGCCGCCACTGATGTTAAATTCCGACGAATAAGTAAACCAGCGTTTTCCTTCTATCCTATCTTTCTTATTATGGCCAACCTTTATAATGCACCACAGCTGTACGTGTTATAATCCGAGAGATTATTCGCCAATTCAATTTGTTAATCTGAAAATTCATAATAAACAAATATAAATATAAAGAGCAAATCAGCCTTATTACCGTGGTTAAATTAAAATATTCTGAGTTTGTTTTATTATCTCTTTAATTAAGTGATGTGTATGGTAAAGGAATGGTTGCTAATAATAGACTTAGTCCTCTAAAGATCAAGATACGGGTGATTTTTCACCTGCACAATGAACTGAGATTGTTTTGTCCTGAATAAAACCAAACCAACAAATTCAACCACGAAAACGTGAAGAGTACGGCTGTCAAACAAAGACATTGTTGGTGTTGTTTCAATAACTTTGCAAACGGGTCACAATTAGTTGAAAATTTGCCCCTCTGATATGGAGGCTCACGTCTCTAGCTGACCTCGACGTCGATAAAGCGACCAATCAATTATCTCCATCGTTCGTCTGCTACCATGACGGCACGCGCCTCCAAGGTGATGGGAGCGAAGTTCGAATGGAGACGAGATTTGAGCAAGATAAAGCCCGAATCGTGAAGATCTGTTCCAATTGACTTTATCCTGACCAGTAATATATCAACCTCGTGTCCAGAATTTCATTCTAGAGTCTGATAACCCGTCAATGGGTGATTGTGAGGGCAGAGAGAAACCATTCACTTCATATAAAGGGAAGGCAAACATTATAGAAGATTTGGTTTGAGAAAATTAGCTGAGATGGCAATTATTCTCGCGCTATTCCCTCCTCTATAGCCCTATCTGTCGGTAGAATCAGATAGTGACTTTAGATAACTGCCATAACTTGTCTTGTGGTCTTTTCTCTAACAATTTATACACAAGATTACGGTTTCAACAAAGCTACGAAACTCCTTTGAATCACTGTTTCAGCCATTGGCAATGGCCGGCATCAGAATGAAGATAAAGTAGACTATAACGTACACGTGTATATTTCATACAAATGCTCATTTAGAATAACCAAACTTAACAATAATGTGTCAGGATAAGCTTTATATGTGACGCAAACATGCTAACAACGCAGAACAGATTTGAGGAATAACATGTCATTGTTTCCTAATTCCGCTGTATTTGTCTTGTGAAACATAGTCAGTGAACACTGATCGAAATAACACATAATTACCTTAACAAGAAGACAGTAATGATGTATTTTAAGACCAAGTCACAACTCTGAAAAATTACACGTAAAAAAAACAGACACGTAACGCGGTATAATTAACTGCTCAGATTGATTGCATGGTCAAACTGTCTCAATTTAAAACAATTCATTGCTTCAACGTTTAATTCAAACAGATGATTTAATTTATCCTGGGACCTTAATATATTGTAGTCCAAGGTTTATCAAAAGTGAAACCTATAAATGCAGTTTATACGGAATAATTATCCTTTATTGTGCAGGTTCAGCGATGATATAATTACCTTTTTAGATATATATTGAAATGCTTTGTAATCGTCATTTTCTTTAAACATTTGAATTAAGCATTTTGACTTTTGTTTTTATTTCGAATATAAATCTGTTTTCAACCAAGTTGTGAAGCGCTGTTCTGTCTAACTATACATAAGCCACTTGAAAATTAAAATCATCAAACCTAGAGACCGATTGTTTGTCACTAGGTCTCTAAAAACAACACACAGGTGCTAAAATAGCCGCTTAACAGCCGATGTATTGTGCATAGTAACTCGAGCATCGGTCCAGCCCCTCGGGGAGCGTCTAACTGTCTGACTTAAACGTGTCAAGAAACTTGGGGTGCAAGCGAAAGCGAAAAAAAGTCGACAACAAATACTGTGGAGAAATTACTTCACGATTTGTGAAGTTTGTTTTATATATTTATAAGATAACACGAATATGTATTAACATATGAATTCTACATAGGAGTCTTATTGAGTATTTTTACTGAAAGATAGCTATTATTCCGTGGATAAAAACATATTGTAAACTTATTTTGGGACTTGCTTATAAATTAAAATGACAGGCAGCTGAAAACTGAATTAGTATAACAAATGAACGGAATTCATATTTATAATTCTGTTCTATCTAAACAATAAATATGTACTATCAGTTTCATCGGCAAAACAAAAAGGTAACACGAATGTTATGTGTAATCAAACATTTCATGGTGTCGGTCATTTGGCGATGTCATCGGGGAACTGTAAAACTCTTCGTGTCAGAGCTGATATTTACGCTGTCTTTGAACCCCTTCTGGCTGCTACCCCCAACAACCAAAGTGTTTAGTTGTATTATCAAAAGATATCAAAAGTTTCCATTTCAGTCTTGGAAAATTTGTTTACATCAAGATCTAAAAGAAATTGCTTTTATGATGGCTGATACAGAATAAATTGGTAAACATATCTGCTGTATATGGTCAATTACATTGTATACAGATATTCCTAACAAAATACACATAAATTAAGAAACTTGTTTTACATACTTTATCTATAGAACCTGGGAGGATTCGTCGGTTTTAAATAATCTAAATCCCTGTGCCAGTGTAATTGATTTTATGTACATAGCATATATACTAATTTGGAAGTAATCCAAAACAACTGATCAACGGAAAAAAAAATAGTCTATATCTATTTTTTAAAACTATTTCGAGTAAACTTTGACAATGCTACAGGTTATTGTGTTATTCCATGTTATCTTCAGGACATTTAATTTCTTTGAAAGTGCACAGTTGTTCACGGCCTAAATTCCTTCAACATTTTTTTACTCTAATAGAAATTGACACCTGACCATATGGAAATAAATAATTGATTCTGTGAACACCACAGGTATGCTTAAACAAAACAGGTGGCTAAATTACAAACCTAACACCTTGACTTGTACTTATACTGTTATGTGTATGCCCGGATAGTCGCCTGGCGGGAAGATCCAATTAGATTAGAATAAATACACGCCGACAAAATATATCGTTTGATCTTGTATAGATAATTTAACTAATCATACTTTAAAACAAGTCGACGAGAATGATAAATTTAGCTGGTTTATTAACGCATTTGCCTTACTTATATGTTTATGGTATATAAGCCCATATGCATTGACCTGAATCAATTCTGTCTCCGTCAAACAGAATATATTCTGGCTCGGTAAAATAGAGTAGATTCTGGCTCGGTAAAACAGAATCAATTCTGGCTCGTTGAAACAGAATCAATTCTGGCCCCGTGAAACGGAATCAATTCTTGCTCGGTAAAACAGAATCAACTCTGGATCGGTAAAACTGAATCGATTCTGTCTCGGTGAAACCTAATCAACTCTAGCTCAGTAAAACAGAATCAATCCAGGATCGATAAAACATAATCGATTCTGTCTCGATAAAACAGAATTAACTCTAGCTTGGTAAAACAGAATCAATTCTGACTCGTTGAAACAGAATCAATTCTGGCTCCGTGAAACGGAATCAATTCTTGCTCGGTAAAACAGGATCAACTCTGGATCGGTAAAACTGAATCGATCCAGGATCAATAAAACATATTCGATTCTGTCTCGATAAAACAGAATTAACTCTGGCTCGGTAAAACGGAATCAATTCTGGCTCAGTAAAGCCGAATCAAGAACACTATAAGAATTTGGACACGTTTGGGTAAAACTATCTTAACCGTTACAAATGTTCCCCTTAGATATAGGGGAAGCCAAAGCCTTGAGAGTGACAAACACGTGGTAGGCAAGAAACGTTGGCAGCTTCAGTAAATGTTCCTTCATAACTGATGTACCTTTATTTGATTACAGCTTGGTTTGATCTGAAACATCACTGAAATTTCTTGAAATATGCCCACTTGAGTGCTGTTACTTACCGATGTCGTTTCATTT